>JAHQIV010000125.1:0-33505 GCA_030463285.1 Phytophthora europaea | reverse complement strand
CAGCTGGGCCAAAGTGCAGGAGCTGCCGTACAAGCAGGTGCGCTCGGGCGTGCACCGCCTGCTGCCGTTCCTCGTGGCCGCCAACTCGGTCAACTACGGCCGGCCGCACAAACTCTCGTGCGCAGAGGCCATCGCCGCCACGCTCTACATCGTGGGGCTCAAGGAGGAGGCCGTCCAGCTCATGGACGAGTTCTCGTGGGGCGCCGAGTTCCTCAAGATCAACGCCGACTGCCTCGAGGCCTACGCGGCCTGTGAGAACAGCGCAGAAGTGGTGGAGGCGCAGGTAAGAAAGAGGCTGCTCGTGTGTGTGTCTGTGTGGCGAGAGTATTGGGGATGCTGACGGGGAGGGGGGTTGTTGCTGATGTCGTAGACCGCCTACTTGGCGGCCTGCCAGACGGAACACGAGCAGCGGATGCAGCGGATGCTGCTGCCTAGTCTAGAGAGCGACGAGGAGGACGAGGAAGAGGAAGAAGACGAGGAGGAGCCAGAGCTCGACCGCTTCGGAAACATCATCCCTCGCGAAATGCCGGCGTCCACGGAAACGGAAACTGAGGCCGACGCTGCAGAGGAAGGGACTCAATCGGAAGGACCGACGAAGGAGCAGCAGCTCTACAAGAGCAAGACGTACGCGTATCAAAATGCGCAGCCTGACTCTGACGAAGAGATGGCCAGCTTGACCAAGAACTTGCACGTGGCAGCGGACTCTGTCAAGAAGACCCACGAGATGCGCGAGGAAATGCGAAACGCACGTGCTCTTGACGGAGAGAAGGAGGCGTACACCTTTTCTTCTATGGAGGACGTGCACCGACAGCAGGTGGCGACTGTGTGTCTTGAACGAACGGCGGTGGCTGTGTCCGGTGATGCGGTGCTGCAGCTGCCCGAGTCAGTTTTCCACCAGTGGGCGAAGGATTCGGAGAAGCAGCCGTCGAGCGACGAAGCGAAGTCCTAGAGACGTCATCTGGGGTGGGCTTCTTCTGCTAGGCAGGACACTCCAGGTGTGCTCTGTTCCATTGGATAGCAAAAGATAACGCCTACCACACGGCACATGTACAGTCGGGCTAACCAGGTCTTAACATTTGCTTTACAGCCTGCCTAAGGCGAGAACTCTGCGTATCTGCACCTAACGTTACATGTACTCACCTGCTCGCCTTTCTTTCGATTTACGCCTTGGTCGGCGTATACGGATTGAAGAAGTCCCCACCAAGCCAATAGTGAGTTTTCTTCGTGTAAAGTGGTTCGCCCTCCTCGAAGTTCGCGGCATCGTTAACGTCACCCGAACCTTTGTACTTGGCCACTGCGGGGTACGGATACACTGGACGCGTCACGGTCGAAGCTGCCGATCCAGATCCTGACGCTTCCGTCTGCAGCATGCGCTTCAGCGGAAGCATCCCGGACCCGGAGCCCGACTTGGCCCATTGGCCGAATTTGCTCTCGCCGGTACTTGCTGGTGTGCTTGTCTGAATGGCGCCAGGAGCAGTGCTGGACTCCACCCACTCCAGCATGGGGGTCACCAGATCGATAGCTGAGGGGCCCTCACCATTTCCGCAGTGGTATACGCCAGGTAGGAGGTACAGACGCTCGAATTCGTTCAGTGTGTCCTCACCCATGCGCTTCTGCAAGGCTTCGTGGAAGGCGATCGTGGTGCGCGGCGAAATGTGCGGGTCGGCCCAGCCGTGCCATAGGATGAGCTTGCCGCCAGCCTTGTGGAATTTCGAGAGGTCCGAGTTCACTGCGTCGAGCAAACGGTGACGCGATCGCAGCAGATCGATGGTGGAGTCGGAGAAATCAAAGTCGTTCAGGGTGTAGTTGTCACCGGGGTACTCCTCAAAGATCAGGTACTTGATGGCTGCAAGCGCGGTGTTGGTGCTCATGATGTCGCCGGTGTACGTGTCGGACACGAAGACGCCGGACCACGCCAGCTCCGAGCCGTACTGCTCTTCTCCAACTGTCAGGTGTTTACCACTGCGTGCGTCCACGGGCCCATTGTAAAACTTGGTCACTGCTTCCACTTCGGCTGACGTGAGGCATGTGGAGTTGTTACTGGCGTCTTTCGTGCACTCGATCATCGATGGATCAAAGTTGCAGAGTCTGGGGTCCGATAACAAACCGTCCTCGATACCGTCCAGGGAGTCGCATGCTTTGATAACAGCATCGTGAAGAATTGAAGCACGGTCAGCGATGACGACACGGTTCCCGTCACCGTCAGTGTTGCTAACCGCAAGCCAACCGTGATGGAAACTGTTCTGGAAGGTGAACAGCATGGCGGGCGCACCAGCAATAATACCATCGAAGTCGTTCGGATAGCGGATCGCCTCCATAACAGCCTCGCGGCCACCATCCGAGCAACCGTTGAAGTACGAGTACGCCACTTCCTGGCCGTAGTAGGCCTGGATGAGTTTCTTTGCCGTCGTTGAAGTACGAGTACGCCACTTCCTGGCCGTAGTAGGCCTGGATGAGTTTCTTTGCCGTCTGCGAGGTCTGGTGGACAGCCTGATGCGCGAATGCCGAACGCTTCTCCTTATCGAGTCCAAACTCTCCATCAGACCCGCCCGCCATATCCGTGGATGCCAGCACGAACTCGCCGTTGATGACTTCAGCAGACCCGTCCGCAGCCCCTGGCTGTAAATTGATATTCCCGCATAACCCCCCACATCCGACTTGCATGTACCGCTGCGTCCAATTCGCCACAGGAAGCATGACCTGCCAGCCGGCAGTAGAGGCGAACACACCTTCGACAGAGCAGTAGGTGACCCCGTTACTGCCCGTCTCCTTGGCGGCGGTGATGTTGCTGCCAATAGCGGTGAGGTCGACGGTCAGCAGATCGGAACATGCTGCTACCGGCTGCACGGGTGCAAGACTGACGGCACTTTCCGAAGATGTCGGCTCGGTGGACTGTTGAATGCTTGACGAAGAGCTCTCGTCGATAGATGGCGTCGTATCTATATGACACGCAGTGCTTTTCAAGCTCAAATCGGCCTTGACGTCGATTGCGGTCACAACGGCTAGCGTTGCTGCGGCGAGGACGAAAGAGACAGCAGAACTTCGGTGAAGTTTCATCCTCAACTTTGTCTGGACGTGAGCTGCACTAGTGACGGTGAATCGAGGAATGACCAATGTTTGTAGATCTATGAATCGACAACAATCCTTGACTATCCTTCCGCCTGCTGTCCGAACATGACCAGAGGCTCCGGTCCAGAGTGCAGTACGTCAGTTACAGCCGACGATAAGGTAGATGGAGAGTCGGGATGTTTATCGTCAGTTACAGCCAACGATAGAGTGGAGAGGGCGTTGGACTCTAACTTGGAGAGCAGGGATATTTATCGCTAGAATTCACAACGGAGGCGGGTAGACTCCACAACGAAACGTGTGTTCTTATGTGGCGCCGTTACTTTCCATACAAAGGCAAAAAGCGCGTAAGCCCTCTGTTGGTTGATACATCGTTGTTGATGCTCCGGAAGCGGCTATGGGCGTTTTAAGGGGAATGAGCCCTAGCAACGACTCCGTCGTCTGGCCCTTGTTCAGATGCTGGCAGATGAGGGTATCATAGTATCATATTCTCTGGATTTTTAATCCAGAGTACTTACGAGAACGCAACTCGACGTAAAAAAACTCTATTTCTCAATACTTAAATTCTAAGAATAAAAACGTTGTGATGAGAATACTTGCGAAAATATCTTCAAAAGATTATGCACCTGCTATCTCAGAACCGTTCCTGTTATTTTTTTTCGAAAAGGGCGTCTATCCCTTCGAAATAGCATTGTCTAGGCTAGAATTGTAAATTCTTGTATAATATATCCTTGATACAAATGCTTACGGAAGAACCTGTAAGATAATATAGCCGGACCACAATGAAAAAAAAACTGGTGAATGTTGAGCCTGTTCACCAGGAGCAACATCAAAACCCAATCACCCACTGAATGTTGCGCGAAGAGTTCTGGGTAAAACAAAACGTAGCTCGTAGAATTGAAAAACCTACTGGTTGCTTGCGTGGCTTATAGAAGTAGGTAAACACGCTACAACAGATGTTGCGGCTGCGAAGCAGGCGGAGCAGATGTGGAGGAAACTTACCTCGTCCTACAGCTATAACAGCTATAACGTCTACTCAAATTGTACGAGGTTTTGGTTCCTCAATAAAATCCAGAGCTTCCCCGTGTGGAGCACGTCGTTATTACGATATGGTACGCTAAGCTAGCCTAAATAGTTCGCGACTAGATACATAGGCTCCGTGTTGACTTGTGCAAGTGGAAACTCATGTGGACAAAAGTTTTCCACCAACATCTAAAAACAGCAGCTCGCCCTCAAATAATGTTCATCATTTTCACTGTCAGTGATGAACAGCCAGCATGACATGTTTCCTACTCGATCGTGTTAGATCCGCAGAAGCCGGTAAATAACGCTAAAATATGCCCAGTGTCCACCCCGCGAAGTGATGGCCACCATTTCCGCAACCCGGGGTGCGTCTCACATCGAGTTCACCCCCGCTGTTGCCAACGTTGCTGAAGTTGCGACGGGACCTCGGAAGATGGCCGAGCTAGCCAACGTGTTCCTTAATACCTAGGTCGTCTGCGACGTAGCTGGGAATACCTACAATTTATTTTTGTGGTGAAGTGCCGAAGGAAATTATACGCGACTGAGACGGTCGGGTCAGAGGATGTCAGCGCGTTGCTGTTGGCAACTGAAGTAGATGAAGGATGATCGGCAGATCGATCGATCAATGCGAAGTTCATGTGGTGAACGGAGGTGGCAGCAAAGGACGTAGCCCATGGGAACCAAGTTTGGACGAGTTGACGTGCGTGTGGCCTAGATCACCTAAAGGAGGACCAAGATCGAAGATCGCGGATTGAGCTGGTTGATCGTCGATCGGGATAGCGGATTGAGATTGCCGATCGAGATGGCCGATCGAGATCGTGGATTGGGATTGCGAATCGAGATCACCGATCGGGATCGTGGATCAAGATCACCGATCGAGATCGCCGAGAGAACGCGTGACTCGCACCGCATAAGTTCAAAGTGGAACTGAAACTATGAGGCAGCACCCGAAATGTGGCGAAATGACACACGTTACGGTAGCACCACAAAAAGCTTGTCGGGTCTTTGCCATCTGTCCATTCTATGGGCTACTGCACAAACGGGCCGTGTGACTGACACAAGCAGCCAACCAGTACTCGCGGAGTCCACACGTCGCAGCTGACCGCCAGCGATCGGCAAGCGGAGCTCGCGCTTCCAGTCGAGAACGCGAGCAAACATGCCCAGACGCATTGCTTGGCGAGAGCTGGCGCTCAACGTCGATGCGGAGGACGCGGACACTGTGCTGCGCGACATGAAGTCCTTCGAGATCACGAAGAGCAACGCCATGGCCTGCACGGCCTGCTCGGACATCGAGCCACATCAGATGCGCTAGCATGCAATTCTGAAGCCTGTGGTTCTACTGACGTGTTTGCCTGCCCGTGGCGGGGCAAGACGGTGACTTGTCTGAAAAGCGACGAGGTGTCTATCTACGAGTTCGGAGAGCACGCCTCTGGGGTTTCCTCACCAAAGAAGCAGAGGCTGACGGGCGCACAGAAGGAGTTCTGCCGCAAGCTGACCAACCATCACCTGGCGTTCGTGTGCGGTGATCCGAAAGGATACCGAGAAGCCGTCGTTCTGAGCGTCGATGCCACCGCCGGCGCGAGCACGGCGCTCAAGCTCGACACCGGAAACATCATCGTTCCTACGATGATGCTGAAGCGCCTCGTCGACCTCTCGGGAAAGCAAATTGCGCAGGGGAAGGGGCTGTGGCGCAAGTTGCGGACATACAGACTGGTAGCTGAGGCACATGAAGCTCCGACGCGAGCCAGCGTGTTTAATCGAGCGGTGCAGGGAGCAGTTCGGCAGGCATTTGCTGCTGCCCACCGTGCCGAACATACTCCGCGTGAGGAGATGTCCTGTGTGGTCTATGGAGGCATAGCCACGAGCAGCATCATGACGGCTGTGGCACCAGCGAATGATGTACCGGCGTCCAGCGCGCCGACATCGCGTGGAACGTCTCCGCCAGGTAGTGCAGCAAGCACAACAAGCCCTGGATGTTGTATTTCGTGCGAGGGCTCGCAGCCTGTCGAAGCCGACGTCGCGGCAGCCCCGATACCCACTGACACCGGAGACCCAGCAGTTGCGCAGGCGGCCAGTGGTACTGCAGCGAGTATACTGCTGCTCCAGCCTAGTGGAAAAGCACCGCTAACAAGTGACGAAGGCCATGCAAGCGCGGCTTTGACATGCAGTGATGATCGAGAGCCGCAGCACGTGGCGCGGTGGATGATTTTCAGTTCGTGGACTTGAACAACTATCGTAAGTTCGATCTGCGGCCGATCCTGGAACTCCTTGACCGACTTGAGCTTCGACACATGCACGGTGAGGAACAGGCGATATTTGGCTCCGTTGACTTGTAGCTTCATAGTGTACTCGTTGATCTTCTTCGCGATGCGGAAGGGACCATGCCATAGATGAGAGAGCCTCTTAGAACATCCTTCCATCACCCGATCCAGGTACAACCACACCTGCGATCCGGTCTCGATCGGGTGTGATTTGTGTCAGATTCGCCACGTTACCTTCCAGATACCTCGCCATGCCCACGAACGACGTATCCTCATCTTGTGCTTGCCGAAGCAGATCGATTCTCAGTCCTCTCGGACGAATTCTTCTGCAGAACCGTCGGATTAATTCTAGATCCGGCACCTGATCGAGTAGTAACTGGATAGATCCGGGCTATTTGATCGTCTAATCGCACCACTAGGATCTCGTCAAGTCGGTTAAGCTTAGACAGATCTTGGTGATCCCCCTCATCCTCGACCACCATACCACCCTGGCGCTGAAGTGCCTACCTGCCCAGCTGTCGGCATTGCCGTTCCAGTCACGCTTCACATGTAGCAACTCGTGATCTGGCCAGATCCGCAGTCGATCTAAGACCTTCTGCTTCAGCAATACCAACTCAGGTGCCTTGCAGTCAATCTCGCCTCGTACTTGTCGGATCACCAGATTAGAGTCTCTGCAAACGACTAGTCTGCCCTGATCTATGTCGTCGAGAAGATCGAAACCCAATAGTAGACCATGGTATTCCGCTTCATTGACTGTAAGGCCTTCCGCATAACTGGATCGAGCTTTCACTATTCAGACGAAGCGGGTGAACACTTTTACCGTCCAGGATGTATAGCGCGCCCAGGGTAGGAGAACTGGTATTCCAAGTTGGACCAGCCCCGGGTAACTCGAAACCCACAATAGAATGACTCGAGTCGACGTGTGACCTTGTGTAATCCCTATAGGTGTCGTTTACTTTGGCGGACTGTCTTTCAACCGGAAATGTAACAATTAATTAGATACAGAAATACAGAGAACTTCCAAGTTCCTCTCAACTGGGAGATTCCGAATGGAGGCAAGCGTACGAGCAAAGACCTTTCTCCAAATAACCAATAACAATACAGAGTTTGTACACACAATATGCAGCCTGTCAACTTTAGGTTACAACTCGGATACAGGGAAATCCGAGTTGCCCAACGCGCACCACCCTCGAATGAACGAGGGAAACCACAAATATAATCCTAATACAAGCAATCGAGCTTGAATGCCAGGGGGTGATTGCTACTACCCTCCGAAACTGCAGATGAATATGAAATACAGGGGTCCTCTTTCGAGTATCCGCCCACAACTAGTAATATGAAATAGGTAGCCAAACCCGAAAGCAGCCTTTTTGGGTACCTAATTTGATTTGAGCGTGTAGTGAGAGTTCCTTGCGCGGTTGCGCGGCCTTGAACGTCCGTTGGTGTACGCAGAGCTCCTCGGACCTTCCTTCCGGATCTCCTTTGGGTAGCTTCTCCTTGGCGTCGTCGTCCTCGGCGAATATACATCTTCGAACCACTTAAAGCAAACAGGAAGTCCACTTGGGCTCTTGAACGCAAAACAAACTCTGATTATCTCTTATCTCTCTCTCTTTCTCTCTCTTGACTATCATTTCTTTCTTTCTTTCTTGGTATCGGGACTTCTGGCGGTCTCCTTTGCTCGAATCGCATGCACTTCTCTCGGATGACTGAGTTTCAGTATACTTGGGCGTCACGTTGAACTCGGGGGAGCCGCTCACACATCAGGCGATGGCGACGATCTTGGCAGTCACGCGTCGTGAGCTGGCGCGCTGTCGCAGCCTGATTGGGCTGTCTTGAAGGTATCTTGCTTAGGCGTGGCACTTGTCCAGCACTGGCCTCAGGCCTGCACGTGCGGCTGACTTGGCACGTTTCTGGATCATCTCTCATTGGTAGGAATGTACTTGGGTACAGCGGCCATCCGGGTTGTCATTCATCCGGACTGGCATCGGTCATTCGGGTTGTACAGTCACCATTCGGGATGCACATCTGTCATTCAGGGTGCACAGGAAGTATTGGACTCGGACTTCACTTCATGCTCGTCAATCAGGTCGTACTCCATACTCCATCGTGACTCGGACATTTCATGACGTTGGGGACTCGAAACTTTGGTCTTCTTTGTGGTGGTTGCTGCTCTTCAGGCTGTGGGAACATCGCTTGGGTTCATCTGATCTTGGGGCGCTTAAATGATGACTCGGCTCGTCAAGGCAGGCTGCTCTCCGGGATGCATTCACCGGGAGCATTTGGCCCCTTCGAATGGGTACCTGCCGTAAAGGAATTCGGCGGCCGGACAGGGCGCTATGACTCCATCCCGAAGCGGGCCGGCTTCGGGTGGGACGCCTCCGTGCCTGTGAGCCTATACGTGTTCCTAGCATCTGCCCTCGCGATCTTCAACCAGTCAGTATCTTTGATTGTCCGACGCTTGTACCATTCCAAATCTCTGCTTGTCCACCCGAAAATGTCTGGCTCTTGGGACCGGGCCGCTGCGAGCTGGCGACTTCGAAAAACCTCCGGTTACCTCGCGTCACTATACTCCACTCAGGCAACTTCCACAAAATTGCACTGTACGCGCCCACACCTCGCTTGACACAAGCTGATCCATCGAAACGTTTTAGCAACAGCTCTTCGTCGGCGCATACAGCCGGACAGGTTTTGGCCGATCTGGAATGGTCGGCCTCCTTCCATCCAAGATCTCCGCCGATCGGGGCTCTTCCTGTTCACTTCTCATCGCAGGTTTCAGTTGATCGTGTCGATTCGCGTCGATCAGGGTCTTGTTATCATTAGCCTTGACTCGATCTTCATGTTCCGCAAGCACGTCCTGAGTATCGCGGGTCGCTGGTACGAGATCCGTCGTCGCATCCGCCCCTTCGTCCGTAATCACAGTCAATCTCGAGTCTACCGCGGGTGAAGTTAAAACATGATGCAAATTGACCGGAGGCGGCTTTTGACTGGGTAGTTTGCTGCTAGTATATTGCATGTCTGGGTCTTCTACACCCTTACCGATCAATGGAGGGCTTCGGACAATCTCGTTCACCCCTATGTCAGTATTACCCGTGATCGCCGTAGGATCTGGCTCCGTCATGCGGATTTCTAGGCGACCTTTTTTGTCGATCTGCGTCATCAGCCACCTTGACCTCAGGAATCACAATCGCGGTGTCTGGAACAGATGCGACACGCTCCATCACCTCTGGGTCTGCTTTCCGCGAAAGATATTTCGCCGATCTGATCGTTTCCGTTCGTATCTATCCCGACCCGCCTGAAGCGAGCGAAAATTCGCCACCAGACCAAGAAGAGACCTGGCAGCTGGCATGTTCCACGATCGAGGAAGCGCCGCGACCAAAAGAAGTGCGCTGTGACGCGCAGCGGTACGAACATCTATCACGCGCATACTGTGAAGGCCCGAACGACGAAGGAAACGCTGCAACATCCTGGCGTCAAGGAGCGGCTTCGAGCCCTTCATGTTCGGCGACCAAAGTTCGTCGGGTCCAGAACTGAAACGCTGGACCTGGTGGAGGAGGTGATGTGGCCAACCTCTGTGCGGCGCATTTCTGAGTCTCAAGTGCCCGAGGGGCTCGAGTTTGCGGACATTGGTGACGGCGATCCCTGCCAATGCTTTGGGGATTGCTTCATGGACTCCTGTCGGAATGCTCTTCTATCAATCTACTGCAACCCCGACTGTTGCAGCTTGGGTGGAGCCTGTAGCAACTCGCCGCGCAGCCATCCGGGCCTGAGACTGTACGACCCCTGCCGTGTCGGGCTTGGCGTGCACACCACTGCGTATATTGAGGTAGGTGATGTTGTAAGCGAGTACGTGGGGCGGCTTTTCGAGTACCCCGCCGTTATTGAAGGCCAACCCCCTCAAGCCATCAAACCAAACAGCGGATACACCATGCTGCTAAATGCAAAGTCGGTGTCGGGCACGTACGTGTACATCGAAGCGCTGAATTGCGGTTCGATAACACGATTCATGAGCCATTCCTGCGACCCCAACGTGGAATTTGTGGAGATGCAGAACGGGACCGACGTGAAGGTGCTTGCTAGGATGAGCAAGACCGTTTGGCCTGGCACGCAGCTTACTGTCAACTATGGCGACGAGATCTGGTTTAAGTGCGCGTGTGACTCGTGCTGGGTTGACCCCGATGACGAAGAAGAGTAGGTTCAGGGCTTAGCGAGAGAAAGATATGCAGGCATCTAGCACTTTGAGAATAACGATAACCCTTCTAGCACATGCATGTCTATTCACATGAATGTCTGATCTGTCTTCTCCGTGCGAGGACGTCGCCCGATTTCCTTTTCCTCGCATGCTCTGGTAGAACCGGACTGCGACAATCACCCAGACGACCCTTAGCGCTTGGTATCTTCGATGTTCACCTCCTGGACACAATGGAAGAAAAAGCTCACATGCAGTAAGTAACGAAGAGCAAGAGCAACACCAGTGCGTACACGACACACCTCCTACGATGCTTACCTGTGCACTGGAAGATTATAAAGTGAGCGCTGGGCTCACTGACAAAGGTCTCCCCCCTTGAATAGCGTTCACTGTCTGCCGCTTACGTTTCTTCTTGCGACTCACGAGCCCCTCATTCCCGGTGCTGCCGATGTAGCCCAAGTCACGAATTGCGTAGAGCAGGTGAATGCAGGATCCAAATGCGAAGCAGTAGCTACAACCGCACCATTTTCGGTCAATATCTACGACCCAGCCACCCCAAGGCTGTCCTTCCACTTCCATGCGGGCATAGTTTGAGCCCATCTGCGCCGATACTGCGATAGCCTCTTCCGAACGTTTGTTGGGAGCGATGATGATACGATCAACCAGGCGTGATTGCACTTGAACTGTGCGGGAGACTCCAGCACCCACAATTTCTAGTTGCTGCTCGTTCCACATGCCCGGATAGCCTTTGCGTTCCATCTCCAAGGATCTACGCGTGAGGGTAGCTGGCGCAACAACGCCAAAGCGAAACGGGCGACCGTTAGACGACTGGTCATCGCAACAGTTGCTCCGCTCCCTCAGCAGTGCTCCCCATTTCAACCGGCGGCGAAGAGTGTAGTCTCGTTTGAGCAGGGCATTGAAGGTCTCCACAGGATTGCTTATAGAGGCAAAACCAATAGGCTTAGCGTAGATCTGCCACGTACTAAAGCGCCCATATAGCCATTGCGCGCACATGTACTGCGTGAAGTTCCACAGGAAAGGTTGAGCTCTCCACTTGCGTTCTATAGAGTCCCGCATCACGAAAAATTGAATCTCGGTCCGCGCGAAGTGTCAGTCGTACATGTCTTAGACTATTGCACTCGCCACGAGCGAGGGAAGGCCTTTGATCGCTTTGTAAACCTATTCCATAACATGGAAAAAAACACATCAGTCTTTGAAGTTGTCCACCAACACCAAAAACGGCACTCAGCGCGTTGAACTGGGCCTGATCAGCGTCTGCCATGGTGTACTTGACTACCAGTTCGCGCGATGTGATCCAGATGTGCAAACTGCACAGCGCCATCAGCGCGGGCTGAATTACGTCTTGTGTCTCCTGCGACACAATAAGAGAGCCACGAGATGGAAACCGCGCGAGCGATCCGACATCCGTACCACTAGCATCGGGTACTCGCGGAAATTCATCTTGTACGTGGCATCCACTTGTAGGATGAAACTCTCGGGCGGAACCATGAGCCTCTGAATGAGTGCCTTGGTTGTGATGCCAATGACGAATGGCCGCTTATCAGAGCCGTTGCCAACAATGGGCTTGCCATCGCGATCCAAATCCCAGCCAAAGGTGAACGCCTGTGTCATCTGCTCCTCTCCTGTAAAAGCTCTCGCATGGATCCAATCCCTCAGATCGTCGACGCGGTCGTTGTTCACTAGATACGTTCGCGAATAGTGGCTTACAAAGTTCTGGACTGTGGCCAATGCTGGAAGCTCCTCTAGGGCGATCTCAAACTCCCGAGCCATGGCGTGGCGAATCCTCATTGAATAATACGCTATCGTATCGCCGGCGTGCAGCTCTTCAAGTGGCAACTGCGAAGCGGAAAGAGGCGCCATCGCGCGCGTACAAGTGCTGGGTGCGTGCACAGCGGCGGCTCGGCTTGACTTGGTGGGGTGGGTTTGCCAAATGGCCTTCCTCGGATCGGTACCTTACCGTCTCAAAATATCCTGTCCGTCCATCCCGCCCATGCAAATCTCCGCATGTAAGCCTTTCCATGTAAAAAAACATCTCTTGTCTACCTTCAGACGACATCGCGTTCGGAACACCTCCGATTTTTCGTGGCCGCGACGTGGCGGCTGCGACACAGAACCGGGCGCCTTCGGATGCATCGGCGCTGCGGCTGCGACGCACTGGCGATGTCTTCTTGTGCGATGTACATGGTGTGTTTTTCAGATTCCAACGTCTGTTTCTAATGTTTCCTCGATCGCCGATCCGCCAAGATGGGAAGAACAAGGGGGCGAAGCCAGGACAAGAATCAAGTGGTTGTCGGGTTGTAGGATGCAGGATGGGATGGTAGCCGTAGGGATGTAGAGGCTAAACATAAATCAGAGTCGAATTTGCACTAAACACCACAAGTGCCTTCAGTCACCTGCCGCGGAACTACATTGGCTTCGGCGGTGTTGACAAGTGTTCAGGAATAGCAGATCTGGTAGTGAGGTTAAGTCTGGATAATATATTAGCCGGCTTTGCCCACTCTAGTGATCCTTTCGTTCAAGTCCAAGTGCCCGATTGACCAGATTTTACAGTTTGGCTGGCGATTGTGTCTTCTCTCAACACTCAAGATCTCGTCATTGGAGGCGACAAACTACTTGGAAAGGAACCAACACACCCAGGAAAGGCAACTACAGGTCTTGAATCGCATCCAGACCCCTCAATCTGAGCGAAGAACCCTCGATCGAGGCTAATAACCAGACGCAGAGCGAAGATTTCCGCGCTGCTCCAACCCCATCCCCGCGTCTCGCCAAGACAAACAATCTTCACCAAGTGCTGCATCTTCGGAGCCCCGAGAGAGCAGATCCAGCCCGCCGACAGGTACACAAGGTGAGAACAGTTCAGCTGGTCACGGATCAAAGGGGGACCTCTCCGTTAGTCGGTGTCTGGGCGCTGTTGGGAAGCTCAACCAAGCCTCAACCAGATTTTGGCTGATCCCGCTACACCACAATGGTGCGCGTGCCCGGATCTCTTGGGGACTCCGGATTTCACCGTGAGTCTGCAGAATATGTGCAAGTGAAGAAAGAACCAGGGGAACAGGCGTCGTCGGAACACGGATCGACGAAGACGCTGCTGAACGAAGCAAGATCCGCGGATCGACAGTGCTGGGAGTAACTCTGCCGACAGAATCGAGGGCGATCTGGAGACAGATCTAGAAGATAAACCTCAACCCCCCCCCCCCCCCCCCCCCAGGTCCCTTCGGGGACCCCAGTGGGTCTCGACGCGAGTCGAGATCCACTAACAAAACAAACCAAGGCCGGATCGGACCGGTATGCATTCGCAGATTCGCCGATCAAGCTGGAACTCGGATCGGACCAGCACGATTTCACAAAGACTGCACAGGAAGCAGCAACCCCGCGAAGGAAGATGAATGTCCCAGATTTGGACGAAGAGGACGAGAAGGGATCGGATTCCAGATGGTCAGAGGCCGCTCTAGAGTTCGCGTACAACCGACAAGAGCTGCAGAAGTTCATCGATCGGGATCCGGTCCTGCAGATCTTGGGACCCAAGCAGATCGGCGTGCCGAAGGGACCCATCGCAGCCCCGGTGGCCTCAGACAACAAGCTCGACCTGGCCAAGGGCCTCATGAATTTACTGAAGGAGTCGGGCTTGGTAGCGAGCCCGTTTGATGCGATCGAACTGTTTGACCTGGATCTGAAGGTGATTCAGTCGTCGATCAAGACCGTTTTCGACAAGCTGAAGGCCCTGGTGGGTGAGATCCCGGCAGATCAACATCCGACAGTTCCAGATCCGAGATCCTCGCCCCAGATCGGGTCGACCGGGTATCGGACTGCCTCACCCTACCTCTCAGCAGCAGAACCTGGATCGGACTCATCGTGCGAGCCGCAACACAAGTCGCTTGGTACGTCTGGAGCTGCGATGCTTGAATCGCGATCACGGAAGCCGAGACCGACACCTACGGGTCAAGCCGTCTGTGCCACCAAATCGGAGGAATCAACCAGCAGAGTAGGCTGTATGGCCAACGCAATGCTCCAGCTGTTTGGCTGAGCGGACTGTATGGCCGATGAAATGCTGCAGCTGTATGGCTGAGCGGGCTGTAAAGCCGACGGGGTGCTGCAGCTGTATGGCCGATAGGGTGCTGCGGCTGTATGGCCGATGAGGTGCTTGATTCGAACGCAGCACCAAACATCAGCAGCAAGGGAGCCACTCCCCCCGTCTGCACAGAACTCTGCAACTTGGTGAGTAGGCGGTCTGCCCTCGACAGAGTACGAAGCACCCCCCCCCAATAAATTCAGTCTCCGAAAGGGGGGCAGACGGATGTTGCTTGAGCTGCCGGCGCCTGCGTACGACACGAAGCACCGCAGCTTGTCGTTCCACACGTGCATGTCGCTCTGCACGCGTGCCTGTATCATGCGACGTGTTGCATGTGGTACGAGTCCACTTGGCCTCCTCGGCGCCAAAGCTCGACCCCGTGGACAAGGACGGCGTCGCGTGTGACGACGTGCAGGTAAAGACTGCTCCAGTCTACAGTAGAATCCGTCGCTCTCTAAGTACTGGCACAGCGTTGCCGACGGCTCGTCATCGAACCGGTTGCTTGCCCGACGCTTTCAGCTTATCGAGGCCGGCGCGCAGCTGCGCACCACGAGTGTGCGTCCTCCAGCACATTCTCCTTCTCGATGACCTCCTGGGCGGGAATGGCAGCAGCGCACGCGGCAGCGTCGACGGTAAGTGTCGCCCATCGATCCGGCGGGCTGCGTGTTCGGTAGCTTCATGCAGGTGGCAATGCCACTGATCGGGTAACCGTCAGCAATGCCCTTGGCGAAGGATAGGATGTCCGACTTACGTCGAAGTAGCTGTGGATGGCTAAGTAGTCGCCCGTGCGGCGAAGCCGGACTGCACCTCGTCCGCAGCAGGATATCGTTCTCCGACGCGATCTCGTGCAGGTCCTTCATGAAGCTCGTAGGCGGTACGATGTAGCTGCGCTCGCCCAGTCCCAACTCGACGAAGATGGCTGTCGTGTCGCGCGGAGTCGACAGCTGCTTCATCGCGAGGCGAAGCTCGAGACACTACTCGGCGTTCTTCTCGGCGTGGACCGGGCTCTGCAGCACGTGCGGGTACGACACAACCGTGACGCCGGGAATGACCGGCCCGAAACCGGCGCGTACACCGTCTTGCTCGAGGTGAGACTCATGGTGCCGACCGTACGGCCGTGGTAGCCTCCATGGAACGCGATCACCTTGCTCTTGCCCGCGGCGTGGGGGGCCAATTAGACGGCGTTCTCGACGGCCTCCGAGTCCCAGTACGCTAAGAAGAGCGAGTCCAAAGTCTTGGGTAGCGCCGGTAGCAGCTTGATCGTCAGGTCCAGCATGGGCAGGTGGTAGCCGATGTTCACCTGCGCGCGCACGAGGTGACCTGCATGGCTGTCACCACCTTGGGGTGCGAGTGGCCCACGCTGGTCATGGCGCTGCCGCTCGTGAAGTCCAGCAGCTTGCGGGTGTCGCTCGTCCAGATCCACGAGGTCTTGACCTTGGGCATGACCATTTTGGACATGCAGCCGTTGCCTTTTGTGAGGCGAAAATTCTACATGCCGACACTCCGCATATTTGCTTGATGCTTGAGTGCCGGTGTTTCTTGTAGCGTGAGCGACGAAACCCAAATGACCCGGACCGCGGACCGTGTGGCAACTTGTGACTGGGAGCAACGGTGTGTCCATTTTCTGCTGATCCTGCAACTTGTACTTGAGCAACTTGCATGAGTTCTTGACGCCTTCCTTTTTCTTGAAAACACATTTTCCTCAACTTCGTCCGCTTCACTTCCCCGCTTCGCTCGCCAGCTTCACTACCTACGCAGGAAATAAACCTCTCGTTTCGTCTCTCTCCGCGTTGATCTGCGCATTCCACCTGCTTGACAGCTTTTCGGTCACTTCCAGCTGCACCACTGTCCTTCTTGTCAATGGATAGAGCCCCATTTAGCCAACGTATTCGTTGTGCCAGGGTTCACGGCTCCAGGATCCCAGGAATGTTGGTGCTTGATTCAAAACCTAAGCGTGCCCGATTTGCCCGAAGAGGACCCGATCACTCCAGTTTCGGAGGCTGGGTTGGAGGCGTTCTCTAACTGGTCTGACCCAAATGGCCCATGTTAATTCGCCCGGAGCTGTCTACCGCCGCGGTTATATCGCATGATGAATCTAAGGTTCGTCCCACCAGTGAATACAGCGACAAACTCCAAAATGCTACACGAAATTTATAGCTTACAAAAGCAAGATTTACACGAGCACATTCAGGTTTTGATATCCCCACCATCTTATTAATGTGTGCTTGAGAGCACTGGTGCTGTAGCGACCCACCTAGGCATATCACGACTTGCATCGGGAGGTCCTGTCCACCACTTGGGTACGAAATACACTACAGTGATGGCATGTAAAAGTTCGGCAAAGAAGCAAGGATCAGCTAAACTAGTCCTCTGACCTGAATAAAATTCGGAAAAAAGTGTGCGGTTAAGTACGAAGAATATCGAAGAACTCAACCGGGGTTTCCGAACCGGAGGCAATCGGCGAGCCATTCATTCGCCGTTTTACCGCCCAGCGCTCAGAGCAGCACCGAGCTCAGAGCTCCACGAAGAAGAAGCAGCCAGGCTGCCAGCGAGAATATTCATGCATGTCGTCGCATCCAAGCCTTTGATCCCCGCAAGGAACACGGCTCCTGCCTTCTACGTCGGCCACGTTGGGCGAGCTATTCGCCTGGAGGCCCCTGATGGACTCGGTGGGCCGTGGGCTGGCCCTGTGTACGCGACGCTGATCGGCGAGTCCCAGTTCCGAACAAATACCCCGGGCCCCTTCTTCGACGACGCTGACGGCGCGAAACGCCCTGCCTGGCAGGTCATCTTGATGTTTCTTCTCCCTGGTGAGCGCATCGATCCGACCCTTCGAGCGCACGTTGAGGCCCCGTACTGGATTCCGCACTGGCGTCTAACGCAGACCTCCCGCAACCTTGCAAGTGAGTTCTAGGAGCGTCCGCTGCTGTCGGTTTTCCATTTTCTCCGATTCACCCAGTTCTTTGTGGCGTCACCGCGCGCCGACACCAAGTTCAACGAGCACACGTCTGATGAGAACGGGACCAACGCTGGCTTTTCAAGGAATCGGAGACTGACCGCTTTGGACTTGCGGTCACCCCCTGGTGTGGACCACTCCACATTGAGTGGTACACACCAGGCCCTCTCTGAAGGAATATCCCTCACAGACCTCTCCTAGATAATATGCTTATTAGGAGTCAATCGCACTTAAGGATGCAGGTTCGTCAGAGCCAACCGCTCAGGAAGATCGCCATTTAGACAGAGATACAGTATACAGATAGAAAGCAGTAGATAGGAACCTTACTAGTGTTATTAATACAAGACAGTTTAACTCTAACCTACAAGTGTGCAAGTCGTTCGGTACCCGGTACCTCAGGCGACAGGGAAGGCAGGGCCTTTGCACAAGAAGCAACACAGACGCCAGCCGTCTGTTACGGTTAGCGTGTTACGCTTCCTCAACGCTACGGTGCGTGTGATCCCCGTCACACCTGGTAGGACTCGTAGTCAATCCCGCGACCGACGCGGATCCCTACAACCACGGTCTCCTTGAGTATGGAAGACTCTGGGAGTCGGCTGCAGGCGCGGCAGGACTTTCCTCACCTCTCCGATGCCCACTCGGCTACGGTAGAGAAGATGGTCAGCCTCGTGGGCGAGGCAGCCTTCGCTAGATTTACCAACCTTCCTGCTGAGCAGCAACGGGCGCGCGTGTAACGCTTTGACAAGTACGAGTCGTCGCTGATTGCTCACGTGAGCCGCTGCTGCGCAGGAAGCCGCTCGTGCGACGATGCGAGCTGAGGCGCAGAGTGCGGCACAAGCGTCCGCCACGAACACGGCCTCATTCGCTGCGCGTCCAACCACGACGAAACCCGTCAAGATGTCCGCTCCGACGTTTGACGGCAAGGACTCAGACAGACTTGTCTTCTGGGTCCGCGAGATCGAGATCGCGCTGGTCAGATCAACGACGCGCGGGCTCAGGTGGCGTTCGCGCTATCCAACCGAGGGCGCGCGCGCGTGGGCCATGGCCCGTGAGACGGCGAATCCGGGGTATTTCACCTCGTGGTCGTTCATGGAACAGAAGCTTCGCTCCACCTTCCTCCTAGCCAATGTGGCCTATCATCATCGCTCCAGTTCCTTGCGGTGCAAGCAAGGCAAGCGGTCACTTCAAGACTACGTCATGGAGCTCCATAATCTCGAAGCAGCCATGGCCGACGCACCCCTCCCTGAGGACGTCCAGGTGATGGTCTTCATGGACGGCGTCCGCACGGGTCCGGTTCGGACGGAACTCTTCCGGCGTCAGCCGAAGACATTCAATGAGGCGGTTCACATCGCTACGCTGGAGGATCACTGCGTGCGCTCGGCGCAAGGGCCCACGCCTCACGTCGAAGCAAGTGAGGGTCCCACTCCGATGGAGACCTCTCTTGCCAAGTCGGCACGCTATAACCAATCTGGTCACTTCCGTCGGAACTGCCCCACCAACCCGTGGAAGGCGCCACGCGACAACCAGCCCCCGGCTCATCCGGCTCTCAACAGCCTCGAGGCGACAGGGTCGGAAAACGGCGACACCCAGTAGGTGCGGGACGCCCTGCTGGGAGACTTCGCTCCTCTACGAGAGAGGTGAATCACTCACCGCCTTCTCCAAAGGAGCAAGTCCCTGGGACGACACTTCTGTGTCTCTCCGTGGCCGCCGCGCGGTCTAACCTCGTGGTCGTCACCGCCAGCGTGAAAGGGCACCAAGAACCGGTGACGGTCCTGATCGACTCAGAGGCGTCGGTTATCTTTGCGACGAAAGCCAGCGTGGCTAGGAACAGTGCATCGTATGCTAGTGCTTTAGAAGCCTCTAAGAGTAATACGAATGTATCTGTCCGCTTAGCGATGGGCTCCATCGTGTCAACACGCAAGGTCACCTTACCCTTAAGCGTGAAGTTTGACGACTTCAACTCGGTCGAACCGTTCATTATCTTGGACATGGATGATCGGTACGATCTCATCCTCGGCATGCCTTGGCTTGCTAAGCACGAGCCGTGGATAGACTGGCGCAGTCGCACCATAGGTGCCAGCCACAACCCCCTGGCGGGTCATGTCCCCTCCTCTTCCCGAGACGGTTTGTGCATGAGCACCGTGTGCCACGTGGTAAGCGGCACTTTGCTGGCAGTTCGGAAGTGCTCGAACTGCCGACGGCATTGCCTCCACGAGCGCGTGAGCGTGAGGTAGGTGGTGGAGAAGATCCGCAGGATTCTTGTACCTCTCCGGTTGGGGGTCAGGGTCCTGCAGGTTGCAACCGAGTTGCACTTGCCCCAGGGGCAGTGTAGACTCAAGGCGCGGACGCTGTGGCAGCTCACGCAAGGAGGGGTGGTAGCATCCGATCTCACCCTACGCAAAGCGTGGTGGATGGTTCAGCCCACGTAGGAAATTGCGCTGGAGTTGTTGCTCGCGCAAACAAGGGTGGTCGAGCCGGAGCTCCCACTACGCAAGGCGTTGTAGCTGGTTCAGCTCACGCGACAGAAGGAGCTGGAGCTGTTGCTCGCGCAACTACGAGTGGTCGAGCTGGGGCTCCCACTTCCAAGGTCAACAAGAGTGACAAGGTCACAACCGCGCCCAAGGCAGAGGCGTCACGCCGCGATGCAGGTTCCGCGGCTGAGGCCAGGGCTCCTCGAGTGTTCGACGTCTTCACGGGCGAACCCAAGGTGGGGGAGGTTCTGACCCCCTTACCCACGGTAGCGAAGCTACTGGAGCTCGAGGAGCTTTCGTATGTCGAGTTCATGGACTCCCTCAAGGCGGGGGAATTGGCAGAAGTGGTTCTCCTTCCCCCGGAGGATGCTCCTTGGAGCTCAACTCCTCGTCGGTCATGGACCCCGAGGTGTTGGAAGATGGACGGGTCTCTAGGAGGCAGATGCGGTAGGGTGCTGCCATTTTGAAGGGCCCCTCAGACCCGTATTACGTCCTTGTGAAGGAGTTTTCGGATGTCGTCAGCGACGATCCTCCCTCGGTCCTTCCCCCGGATCGGGGTGTGCGACACGAGATTGATCTAGTGCCAGGCGCTAAATACTGCACCATACGGTAGTGGCCGCTTCCGAAGGAACAGGTCAACGTGATCGACGCTTTCTTCGCGGCGAAGTATGCCGCTGGTATGGTGCGCGAGTCAAAGTCGCCTCATTCGCCCCCGACGTTCTGTGTGCGTAAGCTTAACGGGAAGTGAAGCATGGTGCACGCCTTCAACAAGTTGAACGCGGCAACCATTCCGGCGTCGACGCCTATTCCTCGGTAGGATGTGTTACAGAACAACATGGCAGGCTACACGAACTTAAGTGCACTCGACATGGTCGACGGCTATTATTAGCTTCTGACGCGGGAGTCGGACATTCCGCTTACTGCGGCGAGCACTCCCATCGGGATGTTGTGGGAATGGTTGGTCATGCCCCAGGGGCTGTCCAACGCACCCGCCACGTTTAATCGGCTCGATACGCAGCCCTTCAGGCAGTTGCGGCACTACGTACAGACGTACTTCGACGACATCTTCATGCACAGTCGTGCGTCGGAAGGCAAGACTGCTGTCGAAGCACATCTTGATCACCTCCGTGAGGTTCTCTTGTGCATGCGCGGGAATCGCCTCTACGCGAACATCAACAAGTGCATCTTCGGGGCCGAGGAGATTCCCTTCTTGAGCTGTTTCCTTGGCAAGGACGGTGTCCGTGCGGACCCTGAGAAGGTGTGCGCCATCGCACAATGGCCGGTGCCTGTCTCGCAGAAGGACCTGCGTAGATGGCTCGGCCTAACCAACTACTTGCACAAGTACAGTGCCAACTACGCCGAGACGGCACGGCCGCTGACTGATCTTCTCAAGAAGGACGCGGTATGGTCGTGGACCACCGAGGCTCAACAAGCTTACGAAGCCATCAAGAGCAGCCTACAGAGCGCTCCGATTTTGGCTCTGCCGGACGAGGATTGCCCTTTCAGTGTGGTATGCTATGCTGTGCCCTACTGCAGGTAGATGCCGAAGGCCGTGAGAGGGTGGTCTCTTTCCAGTCTCGCCAATTGAAGGCGGCGGAAAGAACTACCCCGTCCATGACAAGGAACTATTGGCGATGAAGTACGCCTTGGTCAAGTTTCTGGTGCACCTGTTAGGTCAAAAACCCTTTGTGATCTACGCAGATCATGCCTCGTTGAGGACGGCGACGTCGTCGCCTCACGTCTCGCAGCACATGGCGCGGTGGCTTTCCTTCTTCGCCGAGTACAACTTTACGGTGGAGTACAAGCCGGGAAAGCAAAATGTCCTCGCGGACGCGCTCTCTCGGCGGCCAGACTACGAGTTGGCGCATCTGGCCTACCTCGAGTCACCGCTCTATGAGCTTATTCGCGAGGCGTATGCCGATGATGATGACCTCGCAGGTCTAGTGGCGGCGCTGAGCGCTCCAGACATGTCCATCGAACTCACGGCACGACAGCGTTCGCGTTTGCACCGCTACTCGGTAGTGGAGGGCTTACTCTACTACCAGGCAGACGAAGGCGATGAGCCTCGAATAATTGTTCCGAAAGACGAAGATCTGCGTCATAGGGTCCTCTATGAGGCTCACGATACGCCGCTTAGCGGCCAGCTTAGGCGGGAAAAGACGTACACGTCGGTGGCCCGCAACTTCTGGTGGTCGCACATGTACAAAGGGGTACGCACGTACGTACAGACATGTGAGACGTGCCAGCGCGTCAAGCCTGCGCCGTCGGCGTCCGCGCATCTGATGAGTTTGCCGGTACCGGCAGATTGCTGGCGCTCCGTGAGCATGGGCTTCATCTTTGAGCTTCCGGCCGACGCGCGTGGCCACACTGGCATCTTGGTGTTCGTTTGCCGTCTTAGCAAGATGGTGCTGCTGGCCGCTGTGCGGAAGAGCGTGGCAGCGACTCAGGCGGCGCAGTTATTCGTGGACAACGTCTTCCGTCACCACGGCCTCCCCGAGGCATTCGTGAGTGACAGAGACCCCAGGTTTGGGTCCCACTTCTGGCAGCACGTCTTCCGACTTCTCGGTACGAGATTGGACATGTCCACAGCGGGACATTCTCAGACTGATGGTCAAACCGAGCGTGTGAACCGAGTTCTGGAAGACACTCTTCGTAGTGTCTGCGCTGCAGAACCCACCAAGTGGAGTACGCTTCTTCCCAAAGTGGAATTTGCGCTCAACAATGCCGTGCATTCGTCCACTCGCTTCACTCCGTTCTACGTGAACGGGCTGCGGCACCCGCGTACGCCGCTGACGTTGTGCCGGCTTCGCATTTGGGTAGCGGAGAGGCTAATGCCGAAGACCCAAGGGGCCTTAAAGGCCTAAGAACGTCCGTCAAACGGAATCTGCACTCGTTCATCGAGACTGGAGAGGCTGTTCGACAGCGCGTACGTGACGCCATGGCTGCAACTCAAGACACTCAAATAGAACACAGTGATCGCCAAGGGCGTAAGAACACGGAGGTGTTTAACAAGGGAGACCAAGTTTTATTAAACGCAAAAAAGCTTCCTACTCAGGCGGTCTCCGCCGTGGGCAGCACGAAGGTGCGACCTCGCTTCGCCGGACCGTTTACGGTTATAGGGGTCCACGGCCACGCCTGCACGCTGGACTTGCCATCTTCCATGGCCACGCATCCGACGTTCTACGTCGGGCTGCTCAAGCCTTATCGCCCAGCGCTGGTTGCTGACCCTGCGTCGCAGAGTATTGGCGAAAGGCATTCGCCACCAGCCGAACGAGCTAGGAGCAGGAGCGGGAGCAGGAGCGGGAGCCACTGGGCGGTGTCTCTCTTGAGTCTGCAAGGGGACCACACGGTCATACAGATGCCGGATCCATCCAACGTGATCGCCCAGGTCGTGGCGCATCTGTCCGTCGATCTGTTCGCCTTGCGAACAACGGCGCATCACGCGGTCCATTTTGTAACCAAGCTGGACAACCTGCCCAGGCAGGTCCCACACACGGTGTCGGAGAGCGTCCAAGTCCCCAGGGACATCCTGGAGCTTCTCCACGAGAGCTTCAACAGCCTGTACTCGAGCGCGCAGCGCCACCATGTCCGCCCGCTGACCATCCAGCAGTCGCTGACAGGCCTCCACGGCCGTTAGGAGGCTCTCCATGTTGGGTCGAGAGCCAGTCGAGCGACGCTGCGTCCTGGTCAGACACCACGCCCATCGCGGGCTCCGCCTCCTCTGCTTGGTAATGAGGGCGTCCTCTACTACCATGTCGAGAAGATACTGAAGCGCCGCGGGCGTAGCGGTCAGTACCAGTACCTGGTGAAGTGGCGTGGCTACTCGAGTAGTCGTAAATCATAGGAGCCTGGTGGCCGCTTTTGAGCGTTCCCACGAAGCTGGTCGGCGCTGACAGGGCCAAGAACACTCATAGGCTCTATCGCCTGCGACTGCCAAGACTTCTGGATCTTCTGAATGACCTCCTCGAGGATGGCCCCCGGGAAGGGCTTGTGCCGATCGAGATATTGGCCCGACCACGTGTCGTCGGCGATCATCTTCGCCATGCAAAACCGAAGACGACGCTGAGCCAGCTAATCGATCCGATACGGAGAGTCCAGGAACTCGGGGTGGGCATAGCCCAGGTGGTGCACCAACGCCTTGAACTCCGTATCGTTCCGCTGGCGGGCCAAGCCGGTGTCCGAGAGAAGCACGACCGGGCACTTGTCGCACTGCGGCGCCCCAGGACCAGGCCTTCGGCTCTGATGAAGGTGCTCCCGGTACTCTTCCCGAGTCCAATATCGCAACGCGAGAATCTGTTCGCGGGTGCAAGGGGAGTTGGCCTCACGGTCACGCTTGGCGCCCACCGCCTGAGAGGCAGCCTGACGGGAACGATCGCTCAGGTGCTGCCGGTTTTTGGGCTGCAGCAGCTCGGGTGGGACACCCTCATCAACACCAGCGTTGGTGATGACCTGTGGCTCGCGCTCGGCGGGTGGGCTGGCATCTCGACGAGACTTGCTCTGCTCTGCGGATTTGGCGCGTGCCACCGCAGCAGCGGTCCTCGGCGTCATCGGGCTTACAGGATGGAGAACGCGCTGCTGCTCAGTGACCTGGGGTGATGCGCTCGGGTTGGCCTCGTGGTCACTGCCGGAGACCGACTCCTCGTAGTCACTGCCGGAGACCGACTCCTCGTAGTCACTGCCGGAGACCGACTCCTCGTAGTCCACCTGCAGCGAAGGATCTTCCGGCGACGGAGATCGCTCCTTGGGGGCCTCGGCCGGCGGTGCCGACTCCTCGGGCGGATCAGTGCTGCCAGCAGAGCCTGCGCTCGCAGCAGGAGTTGTCCCGGGCGTTGTGGCTCCAGGAGCCTTCGAGCCGCCGTCTGAAGAAGACTCACCACCAGTGATGAGCCCGGGGTTCGGAGTGTCCGTGTCGGACTCGCTGCTGCTCTTCTCCTCATGGGGACCCGGCAGCAGCACTTCCTTGTGCTTGGGTACGTGCTTCAGCGTCCTGGGGGCCTCCTTCGTGGCAGCCTTCTTCTTCTTGGTGGGCTGCTTCGCAGCAGGCTTCTTCGCGGCAGGCTTTGTGGAAGCGGGCTTCTTTCTCGTTGGGGTCGGCTCCTATCGTGGACGTCGCGCTCTTCGTCGCCTTGGCAGCAGCGGCAGCCAGATGGGCGTCATCGCCTGCAGGCGTGGCAGTCTTGGGCATCGACGGATGAGGTTCGCCCGGTGGGCTTGTCGGAGTGGCGGTCTGCTCAGTCGAGCGTAAATTCATGAATGGGGCGGAGCCCGAGCTTCCGCTGGATTTCCCCATGGGACAGGTGCTTCCCATTTGGGTGTGGGAGGGTGTAACGGGGCCAACGCTAGCCTTGGTCCTTTTCAAGGAATCGGAGACTGACCGCTTTGGACATGCGGTCGCCCCCTGGTGTGGACCACTCCACATTGAGTGGTACACACCAGGCCCTCTCTGAAGGAATATCCCTCACAGACCTCTCCTAGATAATATGCTTATTAGGAGTCAATCGCACTTAAGGATGCAGGTTCGTCAGAGCCAACACTTCAGGAAGATCGCCATTTAGACAAAGATACAGTATACAGATAGAAAGCAGTAGATAGGAACCTTATGAGTGTTATTGATACAAGACAGTTTAACTCTAACCTACAAGTGTGCAAGTCGTTCGGTATCCGATACCCTTGGCGACAGGGAAGGCAGGGCCTTTTGCACAAGAAGCAACAGAGACGCCAGGCGTCTGTTGCGGTTAGCGTGTTACGCTTCCTCAACGCTACGGTGCGTGTGATCCCCGTCACAGTATCGGATACACCGGGGATCACTTGGATATTACTTCTCTGGTATTGGCATCCTTGTGCGAGGGCCTTGACACCTTTGCGAGGTGTTACACGCCTAGATCGGGGTGACGGGTCGAAAATCTTGATCTTGCTCCACCACAGAATTGCACGAAATACAGCTGATCAAGACATTACCCACGATGTGCCCAAGCTTGTTGCTGATTCTATCGCCAGAAGCAGTTTCAGTGCTCAATGGAGTGTAGCATAGACCACAGAGGTATTTTTGCTGATGCAACAACGTATCAAGGTGCTCTGATGTCAGACCGCATTCGTATCCTGATTCTTGTAGCCAATAATACGCTATGCTGAAAATTTGAACGATTTAGCTGGCTTTCTGCTCGGATATTGAAGGTTGTTGAAGCAGGTCTGGTACATAGTCTTCTCCGATAAGCCTGGTAGCGACATACCATCGACAAACATATCCAGATCAAAACCTTTGAACAACTCTCGCTGGGCCTTGATAGCCTTGATGAACGGAACAACGTCCAGATTATTGTACCAGATTAGCGGGCCTTTGATCAACTTCATCCCATAGTGCCCCCAATCAAACTTTACTCGCTTGTAGTCAGCATTGCTGATGCTGGTTCCACGAAGCGTATTGTCAAAGGCTGATTTGGGAGGGATAGTACTCTCATTTAGCACGTTGAAAGAAGCGATATACTCGTAGGGGAACAGACCTTTACCAAGCCCACATACTCAACTGACCTTGTCATCACATTTGCATCCACCATGATATGCCGTATGGTACTTTTCATAGCTGGTACCAGCTGGTACGTAGTTGCTAAGCATTTTCATATCCGAGGTTGCAATGCACATGTAGCTGGGGGGTTTGATGACTGATTTGATGTTGTCGGTACCGATGACGGCAAACAAATCCTTCTTAATCAATTTGATGTCGTATCGACCACTGTTGAAGCCAAATACTGGTAAAGCTGCTGCTTAATTTTGCCGTAATCGGATTGCTGCTTACCAAAACCGATGCTACTGTGGAAATTGAAGAAGCTGTCATACTTCCCTTCCTTAATCCAATTATCTACGTCCTTCATTGAGTAGGTTTTACCAAGCGTGGCTCCAGCAATCTCCATACCAGTCAATCCATGAACATCAATGATTTTTTTCAGAAGCGACTCATACTTAGCTACATTGTACTGTTGGATCTTCACCGATGCATTACCTATGTATTTGAACAAATCCGTAAGCAATGCCTTGGGATCATCATTTACGAAACAACGTACCTCCTTAGTTAGGCTATCCGCTACCAATACCGATACGGGGATATGCTCGTTTGTGAAGACAGTATTATTCCCGTGTTTGATCGCTGTCGGCTTTAGAATAGCTTCAAAGTCATAAATCATGAAATGATCGACGTAGTGGTCAATATTTGTGATGGAGTACTTGGTGCGCAACTCGCTAATAACATTCTGAGCTGGTCTGTAGAGGGTCGGCTGAGCGGAGAAACTTTCAATATTGCATAGGTTCTTGGAGTAGTCCTTGAGCTTGGTGGAGCTGACAAAGACCATCTCACACTTAGAGCACTGATACTTGCCTTGGAGCATATCAACATTCTTGATGTAGAGTGCATGATTCTCGTGTGAAAGAATATTCATAGCTTCATACTCCTTGTCTGAGCGGCGAATGCATTCAACTTTACCACTATCCACATCCATTGAATACCGTATAATACTTCTGAGCATCTGACACCCCACGAACCAACAAGGCGTAGGGTTGACTCATATAACAAAAACTCAATATTTTTAAACATGGCGTCGCCAGCCAGAACGGTGCCTGTCTGGGCTTCACCAGCAGATGGATGCTTGAAAATGAAGGAGAATCAACTCTTAATCACAGCCTCACTGGGTCCTTCCCAGGCAGCAACCACCCATTCGGTCACGTCCTTCCGTTTAGGGGCTTTTAGCTTGAGCTTCACACCTGCTTGGGAGGCACGCACAGCTGAGCCTGAAGATTATACAGCCAGCGAGCTCGAAGCCGGAATTTCAACGGCATATTCCAACTGATGTCAGCGGGTTGGCATACGCTCGTGCAGCCCGGTGGGACAGGGACAAGCACCACATTAAGCTCTTTTGCACAAGCTTGGACATCATCTGTCCAGTGAGCGGAGAGACCGTCCCAGAGTAGCAACACCGGCTGGTCTTGGTTGGGACGACTAGCAAAATGATTGCGAGAAATGCCAACGAAAGTTCGCCATTCCACCAGCCTTTGGTATTGCCATACATAATGCCATCAAGCCGATTCTACAGCCCAACCACCTCTTTCCACACACGCACACCAAATCCGTGACGAAGCACTCTGTTCTCTGAAGCCGTGTCTTCTTTTGCCACGGTTTTGCTTTTGTGATAACGAAGATATGTAGCGCGTGCCACATGAATCACCAAGAAGCATTACAGTCACCCGCCCTTTTTCTTTTCCGGCACACCGTACCCGCACAGTTTTTGCCCTAGGCGCCGATATTGTCTGCTTCGGCAAGTACTCAAAGAACACGGCAGTCTGATCAGCGTTATAAACGCGATCGACGCCGTGTTCTTGCATGAGCTGCAGCACCTTTTCACGGAACTTCATCCTTGCCGCGTATGGCGCCGTAGTGATAACAGGTGACGACGCAAAACAAAACTGTCGAAACGTCCATGATGCCTTAAAGCTGTCCGCCGACAAACTTTCCTTAGCTGCTACTTTGAATGCTTCCGACTGAAGCATGAACGCGGAAACAGGGGCACCTTCACCGCGCAGATCGTCAATCCACTGGACGTGGCGGAGTTCGCCATCAACAACTCGGTGCATGTCTCGACAGGACACACACACAGTTCTACGTGAACGCCATGAGGCATCCACGCGTCCCGAGCGTACTCGGTGCGGTAGCTCCTTCCTTAAGAGGGGGAGGGTATCCGGTTTCTTCCAAACCGAATGAACACGCTGATAGGAGCAATGTATCAGCTGTGACGACGCGCACACGCACTGCGCGCAGTCCCATCGAAGATAATACAGTGGCTACGCCGGGCGTAGACACTCTCAACAACAATCAACACCACACACAGGCCGGGCCTATTGTGAACAAGGATCACGAACTGAACAAAGCGTTCAGCTCGAAGGCAATGGACTTTGTCCAGCGCCGACAAGCCGTCGTACGGTTTATTCAAGATGCTATTGCAGCTTCTGTCGATCGACAGAAGTTGCATGCAGACAACAATGGCGGGGGAAACACAAATGAGTTCAAAGTGGGTTCATTAGCTCTGTTATTTACACAGAACCTAGCTGAACACGCAGTTTCTGACTTCGGAGCAAGCAAGCTTGCCCCGCACTTCATCGGACCCCTCACCATGTTGGCGAAGCATGGCAACGCGTACACGCTAGACATACCGTCCAGCATGCGTCTCCACCCAACCTTTTACGTTGCGCGGCTGGAGCCTTACTCGCAACACGAGTCACCTACTCCTGGTGACTCGCCGACACCCGCTCGAGCGCGGCGACGCGCTTCTTCACGGAAGCCTGGATCGACCCAAGGTCGACCTGCACATTCGAAGCGGTCTGCGAGACCTGAGAGAGCCGAGCCTTCAGCAGGTTCAACTCCTGCTTCAAGGCAGCAAACTCAACCGCCTGGAGGCGTTCCAAAGCCTCCAAGCGATCCTAGGGGTCAGACTGACCAGACCCGGGGCGTCTTCCCGCCGCCTCCGCCCCCACTGCGAGATGCACGGGGGGAAACTCGTTGGATTGTCCAGCGAATTGTTGATCATCAGTTCCGGACCCAAGGTCCGGTTCATTTTCGTAGTCGTTGGAGAGGATTCTCCCCGAGTTACGATACGTGGGAGCCGCGGAGCGTCCTGATGGAGGACGTTCCAGAAATGGTAACGGAGTACGACGCCTGCCACCTCCGCTGAAGGGCGTAAAACTTGAGCGAGAGCTGTAGTCGCCTGCAGCACTCGAAGACAGCTGCGCAATAAAGTTTGCACGCAGAGTCTTAAGCTCGTCGGGCCCACGAATATCCGTGTACCCATTAATGCCTCGCTCGGACAGGCGCCTGTCCCAGGACGTCAGCGCTCGCACGCAGTGCCAAAGGCACCGCGCAGGGAATTCCGACCTCGACTGCACCTCGGTGCAGCCGCTCAAGCTTGTGCCGCTTCGTGAACTTCTCGAAGCGTTCCCGCGCCAGGCGGATTCGCTCGCGATAGCCGGCGGGGTTGTTGTTGAAGTTGTCAACAAAGCACCCCAGCTTTGACAAAGTGCCTGCCACTCGGGCACTTTTCTCTTACGGGAAGTTTTCTAATTCCCGTGCCACTGGAGCTCGTGAAAGAGCCCGATGTAATAATCGCGTCTTGAAACCGTGACCGGATCAAAGTCGATCTTCTTCGCGACATCCTCATCAGTGATGCCGCTGTAAGAGTACAACGCGTACCGACTCGGTGGCGACGTAGCATCGAATCGGGTTTGGATCTCGCTCTGAGATGGCATCTAAGGGTCGCGCCCGGATTAGTACGCGACGCCATATCACCAGATCGAGTGGAGTCGTCTCCATCCCGCGGAGTTAACAGCGCTCCAGCATCAGCGGGCGGTCTCTTGCTGTCGCTGCGCGAGTGCTTCGAACTCGAAGTATCGGAATCGTCCGCGCGAGAACGATGCGATCCCACGCTAGATCCCTTGCGTTTTGAAGACAAGGCTTGCTTGTCCTCCTCAGCTTCTCCCTCCTCGATATCACTTTCATAGTCGAGAGGAAAATCGTCCCCATCGTAAGCATGAACGCCCGAGGCGTTTATGATGGCGGTGACTTTGCCAGAGTCATCGCGAAGTGGTTGGGCATCCTTCCACTCCTCCTTCCACTCCGCAAGAGACATCGTTCTCTTAGGCGGATTTGCTGTCGTCACCGTTGAAGTGACGACAGTTGTTGAAGCCGCAGAGGCCGCGGAGGTAGCAGTCGTCGCTGTGGAAGCGACGCCAGCATTCGCCGCTGCAGATGCAGCCGGAGCGTCGGTCGTAGGCGTCGTTGGCGTGCTCATTTCGAAATGAGCACGAGTTATCTCCGATCTAATTCTTGGATTGATGTGTCGAGACCGGTACATCAAGTCCTAACGGGGGGGACTACACATTCGGTTCACATCCACCTTAGTGCAACATGCACTAATGGATACATTTAGGTAGACCACATCACCCTGTGGTCACCATTCATATTAGGAAGCAATACTATTGGTAGAAAGCAGCATATTTCTACCAATAAGAGTCATGCATTAGGCCAGAGGTTCTGTCATCTCTCTTTTGATATCAGTTTTAGGAGGATACCACAGTTAACACATTCACAGTCCCGGACAGCAACGAGGGGTCATTCGGTCGTAAAATCATACTAGGCAGATTCGTATTCTTCATAAGAAAACATAACAAAGCAGCCCACACACCGCATCATGCGCATCAGTATTGGCAGCGCAATGGCCTCGTGAAGATGTCCTATGCACTGACTAAGTCATTGACATTTATAGCAAATCCTCATTTTGCATCTCGTTGCACGCAGAAGTCCATGGAGGTGACGGCTGGGAGCTGTTCGGATGGTCTGTGCGTGACACAGTGGGCCGGGCGCCACAACTTGCAGTCGTATCCCAATCTACTCGACCGCTGCTACTGTGTAGGCGCACTAGGAGGAGACGTTACGCGATATGGCGCGCCCTAATGGCCACTAGAGCCGAGGCAGCAACCTTGGGTCAATTCCTGGACCTGGCTGACTGCTCCACTTGGTTTCAGTATTGGATCACTCCGTGGACCCACTTCTGAGACTGTAATGTGTCTATTTTTGAGAATTAAGAGCACGCAAGACTATTGAGTGAAAGCGCTAAATGATATCTATCGATTGGCGCAAAAAATCACTAAACACGCAGTTTTGTGCTCAGAAATGCAAAAAAAACCTCGTTGCTGTCCGGGACTGTCAATTCAGTTCTCAATTTTACAGCAAGCTACTAGTTAGTATCTTTATTTAGGTTTAACTATACTTGTGGACACCAGTATACTTAATTTAAGATAAATACTCCTACACTTCCTCATACACGTGCGCACACACTAAGCTAAAGTATTCGGCTTAAGTAAGCCATTACAGCCATCGTCTCCAAGGAAATGCACGGGTCAGTTTGGGCAGGCCATTTGAGAGGACCACACAGGTACGGGTGAGTGGCGCAACTATACTGGTGGCCAGGCTTCCAGAGAGAAGTGATCTAGTGGGTGCGAGGATGTCAGGAGTGCGGTAGCCGCAAGGCGCGTCCGCGTGAGGTGATCCCTCCTTTGCGAAGCATCTGTGGAGGCGATGTCGCCGGAGACATTCATAGCTCACGTTTAATTCTTGGTAAGCTATCACCTTCCAACACTACTGCTACGGCAGGCGGCAGCCGACATTGAGGCACAACTCGAATATGAAGATCAGGCGGGGAATCGCCAGATGACCGGCGAACCGAGTGCCTGTACGAGCAGTGACGGCAGGTCGAGCTTCAGAAAAAGATGGACGACGTCAGAAAGGACGTAGTGGGACAGTGGCAGACACGGGCGGAGACTCGTCGGAGAACGCTCGACTGCCGACGGAGACGCAACAAGACAGAATAATACGTCCTTGGGTACGAACTGCTGCCTGTCAGTGACGACCTACACGGTAACGCCGCCAGCGAACGGCTATGTCTTTCAGTTGGTGACTACGAACGACCATGTCAGAGCAGGAGAGTCGTGGAAGACTCCCAGGCTGGGGAAACCGTGTAACAGGTTGGTGACGAGCAGTGGCGGAGGTGGTCTGGAATGGTGCCACCGGTGCGAGCAGCCGCTGGAAGTCGAAGAGGATGCGTCGGCAGCAGCGAGCGGTCGCTCGAGCGTTGGACAATTGAAGTACGGTAGTGGGCCGAATGAGGTCTCAGGAGCCAGAGAGTGGGCGGATCGATGGCACGGCGAAATGAAGCCGGCAGAAGCTGATGAGTGGGCGATCGGACGGCAGGGCGAGCAGCGCGAAGCCGCTCACTTGCGAATCGTCCCAGTTGGGCGCAAACGACCCCGGACGACAATGGAACGGACGACGAGTCCGTTCAGCGAATCGAGTGCTGGCTGGAAGAACGAAACGGACGACGAGTCCGCTCAAGCACACGGACTACTGGCTGGCGAGACATGGTACGAGCGGAGCAGGGCTCGTGGTGACTGCACCACAACCCAAAAATTGGACGGACTGACGACCTGGCGATCTGGACGGAGCGACCAAACGGAGTTCGAGGGAGGTTCGAGGCGGAGGACGGCAGCGACTGTCCAAGTCGACTGAGCAGCCGCGTTGTAACAGGACAGGCGCCCGAGGCGTACGTCCGAGAAGCCAAGTTCGGCGTCGGCCAGGAAAACTTCATCAGGAGCCCGAGCGGCAGCTAGGTGTGGTGAACTAGGAACGAGCGGTAAGTAAAGTAGGTCGTGCTGCCAGACGGGCACGCACCGGCGCGGAGGACAGCGGTTCTGTCTCCGACGGCCAGCAAGACTTTGGACGCTATCAGCACTAGGTATACGACCAAGCCCGGCGTAAGAAGACACGTTATAACAATTTTATAACGTGTCTTGTCTGGGGCGGCAGCGGCGCCCTCCACGGGCTTCGGCGCGGCTGCCAACCCCGCCACCACGTCGGACTTC
>JAHQIV010000124.1:0-33521 GCA_030463285.1 Phytophthora europaea | reverse complement strand
CGGTCTGTTCCTCAACAACGTGCGCGTGGAAAAGTTACCACCTTACACTACTGCCAAAGTTCAACCGATGGATCAAGGCATCATACACTGCATCAAGAAGTATGTACTATCGCAGAAAATGCTGCTTGCTTTGGATCACTTAGGCGAGGGAGTAGATAACCCGTACAAGGTCGACCTTCTCACTGCACTAATGTGGTGCGAGACGGCCTGGAGTAAAGTTAGCCCCGCGACCATACAGCATTGTTGGAATCATTCAGGGCTCCTCAACAAAACAAATCTGAGTTATATACTACACTAATTCAATAAAATTTTATATACTCTCTTCATTTATATATATCAGGCGTCCGGTATTCACGCACAATACTGTACACCTAGGCTTTTGATACAAATTTGAATCTGAATCCGTGTAAATTGTTCCAAGCATACAAAAGCGATTGTGTAGAGACCGGCTGTATATTACGAACGCTACCCGGAGACTTGTCGCGCTGAAAGGGTTTGCCTCGCGCAAATGGCAACTCCAAAGTGTATCGGGTAGATGTGTTCTGCTTCGACCCGCAGTAAGGTCCACCCCTGGGCGTGTACACATACCTAGACTTCTGGATATCGACGGTGCCCGAGACACCACCGAGTACAGAAGGTTTAATTGCCTGTTACATGTCTGTATGTAAGAAAATTTGGCGCCTCCGCCGTCGCCACAACTCCGGCATCATGGGGATACGCTGACGTAGCCGTAATTCACCTTCACATCACACGCGATTTGGGTCCGCTGCACACACTCGCGAAAATGGAATTGGGAAGAGGCGCGGCGTTGTGCGAGTGCTGAACTTTGCTCGAGGGCTATGCGGACAGCGCAACAGTCTTAATCGCTGATGACGTGGTGTTATGTTGTTTGTGTTCTTTTCGATGGGGCGAGGCTCAGTCTCTCTACATGTACCTTCGCACTGGTTCAGTAGTTTCCAACTTGGTAGACCTAAGTACGAAGCAAACTTGAGGCCTCAGAGAGACCGTTTGCAACCGAAGCGAAGCGAAGGTCTGCAATGGTCGGCGCGTGGGCCGGAGTAGTTGCCCTTACAAGGAGGTAACATCTATTTTCCGACGCCTTGCCCGCCATGAGCGAAGCGAAATTGGCGGTGCAAACGAGGAGCTCACCGGCCAGATTATCCAGATGTTCATTGTACTCGCCACAACCACCTTTGGTGTCCGAACTTAACGAGTACTTGATAAGCCACCAAGGTGTACGCGAAAACCATCCGCACCCGTGACGCATCGATAAAGCGAATACTCATCAACCCTGCCTACAGCAACCTGGTATGGCTTGTTATCCCACGAAAATAGTCAAGTGGATGCCCGACGATGTCAACACGCCCTAGCTGAGCCCTAACGTCAAGACAGCAAAAGTAGTTGAAGAAACTAGTAGTACAACTGCAGTTGAAATCCTCGCAGACTCGACGCTTTCTAACTCGAAAAAGAAATAGAGTTTGACATACGTGAGTACTGTGGTTATTCCTATGCGGCAGGTGCTGGGCTGTACGGTAATGGCCCACGACCCTAGGACACCATCTTGAAATATTCGGCGGTTGGACAACCTCTAAGTCTGTAAGATGCTACGGCTCGATTGAAGAAAATGACGGAACCTCAATAGCTAATTTTAAGTCTTAGGGGGTCTGTTGGTTATTTTCCTTGATTTGTTTCAGCTTGCGGCGATATCCACCATACTTAAGTAAGCGTCAATTCTAGCATCGGAAATAATGGACGTGAGTTTCGTGTACGCCGACGCCGACGGCTGCAGCAACTGGACAGCAATGATGTTCAAACGATATATTCTTAATGCTAGACGCAAATAAATAAACGGAATGAATTTTATTTTAATTTTATGCGGTAATGGCCGGTAGCAGAATAAACGGAATGATTCTCATCATCACTGCTCAGAACCAAAGGCAACACTCAAGGGATAGACTCATACCCCCATCGTCTGTATGCAAGTGGTATCTTTGACTTGATGCGTCGTCTCCGGAACTCCATGATCGCGATCAATGATTCCAACACGCTGTTTACTACAGTGAATGGTGCTAGCCCTGTAGCACCGTTTAAGCACGTTTCTCCTTGTCCACAGTAAACAACGCCTGCAGAGAAGGCCAGGGCGAGTGCCATGAGAACCAATTCTCGTCGTCCGTTAGGATGTCGAAGAAGTCCACCATCGGGCCAACGAACCCATCCTGTTCTGACATGATCAAGCAGTGCTGCGTCAAAATCATGATAGACGTAGGGGTAGAATAACGCACTTACGCTTGTACTTGAGGACTTGATCTGGCTCGTCAGGGCATTCCACGAGCACATGGATGTCTCCTTCTTTTAGCGTGAAGTCACCGTCAAAGTACGTGAAGTCGCCGTCACAGCAATCTTCGTGGTTGAGGTACAATATCTCATCCAGCAGCAGGTGCTCTTGCATGAGATTTTTGATTCGATCTGGAAATCTTTTCGCCTTGAGCGCCTTTATGTCTTCATTTCGCCAGTTCAGCCACGTGCCGTCATCCCTCGCGAGGTACAGCTTTAGCAGATCTGCATCAAAGTAGATCAAACCGGGCTTCTTCTCCTTGATCTTGTTCTTCCGATCTCCGACAGTCTCGCTGATGTTGATATCCACAGAGAAGACGCTCCCGACTCCAACGACCGCGCAGAACAGCTTCACCATCGTGTTTCTTTTAGTGGAATGGCAGAATTCCTTCTCTAAGCGCAATTCATTTCGTAATTCATTAGTCTTTCAGAAGCACGACAAATCGCAAAAAGAAGTATCAAAAGTACGTAGCTAAAACAAATATTTCGAGCGCGACTCTTCGCTACGTCAAATTGGGTCCTGGAAAACCGTATCTCGGGGGCCTCGTACGTTCAAACCAAACGGAAATTTCCGTACCGGATCCAACATGGCCAAGGTTCATGGGCCTTGCGCTTACGAGCGATGAGCCGGTTGATTTTGTAGCTGAACCTGTGTCTCGACTGAGAAAATCCCTCGCGCGATGCATGCGGCTGGAAATCGATTTCTCTGATGAAGCTGAAGCGACTACGTACTTCCATGAAGGCACAGAGCTGCTGAATGATCTCAGAAACCAGTCGGCTGCGCTCCCCGAGCTGAAGGATCTCAGTCCGAAAGCCGATCTGACTACAGCTGATATTGGTGAGCCCGGAGTGACGACTGAGGCGATGGAAGCCCAAGTTCCCGCAATCTTGGAAAAACATCATGCCAGCTTCCTGGGAGATGGGAATGCAGTTCCAGCCTCAGCGTTGTTTGTGACTTGGATGTGGGAGACGCTAAGCCTGTGGCTCAGAGGTCCAGACCCATTCGACCTCAACACCTCCGGAAAGTCTACGATCTGCTCGACAAGCTAGTTCAGACGAAACTGATTAAGTAATCAGATTCAGACTGGGCTTCGCCAATTGTCATCGTGATGAAGTAGAATGGAGTCGACATCCGACTTTGTATCGACTATCGTCTCGTGAATCAGCTGATAAGCACATACATTATCCCTTACCTTTGATTGACGATTTGTTGATTGGGTTTGAGAGTACGATGTGGTTTCTGAGCTTGGACATGGCTAGTGGATTGTGGGCTGTGCGATGACGCCGAGAGCGAAATATATCTTGGCCTTCATCTGTCCACTGGGACACTTTCAGTAGACAAGGATGCCATTTGGACTGAAGGAACGCTCCGCTGATCTACCAGCAGATGTTGGACAATTAGCTATGGGAGTTCGTGCGTCTCCCAGCCTCTGAAGAGGCTCAGGTTGATGCAGATGTATTGGAATTTCTATGAATCCAAGTTGAGGACCCAAACGAAGAAGAATTTTCCACGTTAGCTGAGAGCATGACTGTGTTTCAGAGGAATATCCCAGCCCCACCTCAGCTGAACCCAGTTCTGGGACGAAGCTCATACATCGATGATATCGCGTACGGAGCTGAGACCTGGGAGCAGTTGTGTGGTGATCTGGATCGACTCCTATATCGGTTGAAATACTGGGGAATCTCAGTGAGCCTGCCTAAGAGTGAATTCGGCAAGAAGACGATCTCGTATCTGTCCCATGAAATTGGAGCTGAGGGAATTTGAGCTAAGCCGAAGATAGTTAAAGGCGTGAAGAATCTCCCGTTCCCGTCGACACTGAAGGGCGTGCAGTCATTTCTGGGAAGTCTGAATTATTATAACAAGTTTATCGAAGACCTCCCAGCCATAGCAGCTGTACTTTATGAGTTGACGGACGAGCGGATCCGAGCTGGCCGAGATCTCAGCCGAGCCAAGGAAGCCTTTAAAGTACTAAAGCGGAAGATCGTATCGATACCCCTGCTCAGACATCCTGACTCTCAGAAGCCATTCGTTATCATCGCCCATGTCAATCCCTGGGCTGCGTGTGCTATTCTAGGCCAAGATCATGATGGAATTATTCTCCCAGTTCGTTTTACAGGAAGGGTTTTGCATGACCAGGAGCTCAGATATCACCCCGCTGAAAAGGAAGTGGTGGCGTTGATCCGAGTCCTCCGAGTGTTCTACACGATGTTGGCAGGGACGAAGCTGACCAAGGTCTATACCCGGCATTCAGTGCTGATGTGGATATTCAAGCCATGATCACTTGAGGGACGCTGCGAACAGTGGGCAGTGCGACTAGCCCCCTGGCCGTTGGAAATTCACAAGATCCAACGGCTTGGCGGCAATCATGGGAGCGGGTATTACCCCCCGTGATTAGCTCGACCAAATAGCTGAGAGTCTCATCCTAGCCAAGGGTCAAGTTGTCCGAGCTCCGCCATTCAATCTGGAAATTCTGGAAGCCGATTATGAAGGTTGGCTGCTCAGTTTCGATGGTGCCGCTAAAATGTCGGATGACGAGGCTCAGCGGTTGTATCTTGTGGAAATTACCTTTCTGGGATATGATCGAAGCCCGAGGTTTCCATTTCGAAGGCGCTACTGTGAATGAAGCTGAGTACCATGGACTGATCGAGGGTACGAAAATGGCTCTGGCCAGAGGAATCTCAGAGGTAGTGATTGTTGGAGATTCCCGCATCACCACTCAACAAGCTCAGGGACGCACCCAATGTTTGAATCCAAGACTTCAGCTCCTACTCAATGAGTTCGATGAGCTTCGCCCGAAGTTCAAATCGGTGAAATGGGCTCACGTCAAACGAGAGTTCAACGCTGCAGCTGATTATCTGACTTCGAAAACTTTGGTAGCTCGGAGTGCAGTAATCTTGGAGGACCCAGTGGAGTTGGCCCAGCTCAAACAGTTGAACCGTATCGCGGAGAAGCTGGTTCGGCAGCAGGCCCCTGCGGATGAGAATAAGCTCAGCGGCTCAGCTGAAGCGGACTCGAAGATTGTACCTGAGCCTGTGTCGCTTGTTCAAGCTGCTGAGCCGTTGTCACCAGACGCTAAGATATTCGTTGTCACCCGAAGTCAAGTTCGTGCTGAAAAAGACGCTGTCGAAGGGGATAGGGACGTTGGTCAGACTGAGACCGTTGTGTCTGGAGAAGCGACTACGGGATTCTCTCCTGAGACTGCAACCCCAGCCATGGCAATCGCTGAAAGGTGGCGACATATCTTAGCCTAGCAAGGAGCTGATCCCTGGATCAGAAGACTTCGAGATTATCTGAAAGGAAATCTGACAGAGTTATCTTCTGCTGAAGCTGAGGATTTAGCCAAGATCGCAAACCAGTTTGTCTTGGATTCTCGTGGAGCCTTGTATTATCTCAGCCGAGCCACGCCCAACAGGCCTCGGAACGAAGCTGAAACCTTAAGGCTGGTGGTGCCTCGCTCGCTTCAAGCTGATCTGTTACATCTGAGTCATGAGGACTTTCAGGGTGCTCACCAACGACCCATTCGGACATTCGAACGACTGCGCCGAGAATATTATTGGCCCGGAATGTACGCGGATGTGGAGCGTTTCGTCAAGAGTCTGTGGACTGTGTAACAACAAAGGGAGCTCCGCCCAATCCTGACCCATCACCCGAAAATATCTTGGCGACTCGGCCTTTTGAAGCAGTTTCTATGGATTTCGTCCCTCATCTGCCCAAGTCTGATCGTTGCAATGTGTTTCTTCTGTTGTTCCAGTGTATGTTCTCCGGTTTCGTGATGTGTAAGCCGATGAGTTCGACTACGGCTCAGGAAGTGGCTGAAGCCTACGTGGAACGAGTATTGCAGCGTTTCGGCGCCAGTGAAATGATTCGTCACGATCGTGATCCCAGATTCATGTGTGAGGTATTTGCGAAGTTCAGAGATATGCTGGGAAGCCGACAGAGAGCTACGCTAGCTTACTGACCGCAGGCCAGCGGGCAGAAGAGAGATCGGTCCAGACTGTAATCCGAGCTGTCCGAGCCTATGTGACTGAACCAAACTAGAGCGACTGGGACGACCAGGTTGATAAGTTGATGTGGGCTTTGAACACGTCCTTCGATGACACTCGCCTTGACACCCCGTTTTACTTGGTGCTCGGTTGGGACCCCCATAGTACTGTGTGAGCTATGCTGGGTCCCCGGCCGACTGAATTGGATCAGAAGACCGCTTATAAATGTCGTCGAGGTGTTCAGCGACAGTATGAGTACGCTCAGGCTTGGGCTAAGGACCTTCAAGCTCAGGCTAAGGCCAAACGCTCGGAGACTCAGACCAAAATCTGGCAAGAACTATCGGAGAGACTCAAAAAGGGTTTTGCTGTAGGCGATGCAGTCTGGCTATACCTGGCTCGAGTAGTTCGCACGTCTGTGGCATGGGCCGTTCCGAATCTTTGAGACTTCAGACGATTTCGGGTGCAAGCTGAAGATCGAAGGCTCAGGGTACAAATTATATCCCTGGGTGCACGTGAGTAGGCTGAAACCGAGAGCTCTGTTCCCAGATCGTCCGACCGAAGAAGTTGAAGTCGCTAAAGAAGATGATTTCGATGCCGCTCTTCTGGCCGAAGATGTGAATGACCCTGATGAAGCTCAGAGTGAATACGAAGTTGAAAGCATTCAAGACGTTCGCTGGGTGAAGCGGACTCGCACTTCGAAGCGAGTCCGAGAGTACCTGGTGAAGTGGAAAGGGTACTCTGAGCCAGATTGGCTTCCCATGTCCCAGTTGAATTGTGGAGCACTACTTTACGACTTCAACCAAAGTACCAAAGCACAAGCACGTTTTCGAGCTATGCAGGCTGGAGATGAAACTACCTGAGCCTGAGACTCAGTAGTGGATCCAACTGATCCAACTGAAAGAAAAGGAAACCTGCGTGTTTGTGTGGTATTTTGTGGAAAAAGTTAATGTATAAGTTTGTGTTACAAGTTCAGCAAGTGTAAGAAGAATGGGCATTATTCGCTAAAGGGAGAGAGCTAAGACCTGCCAGCAAGTTTCAGGAGGAGATGGAATTCAAGACTGACTCAGAGATCAAGTGATTACAATGTATTGTTATGCAGCAGTGCTGTTACGAGAAGTCACTGAGTTGACTGGGACCTACTTCCTCTTTTTCTTGCTGACCTCGGCCAGCAGCGGCCAGAGTGTCGTGATCATACTTGCGATTCGGGATGAGAAGGTTGTCGATCTGCTCGGAGTCGCTCACCAACTGGTTGGCAAGAGAAGCAGGAGCCAGATTCAGGAACGCGTTGTCGGAACGGCGAGTGACCCATTGAGTCCGAGCCGGCTCCAATTCGTCCACCACAGTGAGCTCTCGCAGCGAAATCCGGAGCTCGGAGTCTCGAGTTATCCAATAACATGGGTTCTGAGGAACCAACCAAAGCCCCGGCTCGAACCAGATCCTTTCGTTGTAGCCTGGAGTCTTCTCCACTTCGGCCATCATCTTCTTGCGGTGGGTATCGAAGTCCGAGTGCTGATCTTTCCGGTCACGATACAGATCCGCCAATTCTGGAATGGCTCGGAGCTCAGGGGTGCGATAGTAATCGAAATCTGGATCCAGAGTCACCCAGTGATAACGCTCCCAGTACTCTCGGCGCCAGCGGCTCAAGAAATCCAAGATGATCTTGATCGTCTCAGCCATTTCGAATGACATATCGCTGTATTTGAAAAAGACTAGCGACGTGGTTCGCCGAGTCCACATGTCATCCCACGGACACGTCTGGATTAGCTCCCAGTACTCGATCGGACACCAACGAATATGAAGGTGCTGGAGGAGTGGCTGAACCGGCATGTAGCTTGGAAAAGCTATGGTTTGGCGAGAAAGAGTCTGCACCTTGAGTCCATAATGGCGCCAACTGCCCTTCCTTGGCTTCTTGATGACTCCGTCGTCTGGAAGTGGGGCGGGCAGCTTCGCCTTGGGACGACTAGTGGCACTGGCAGAAGTCTGAGACGATGTCTTGGCAGCTTTAGTGGCTGAGCCCTTGCCCGACGAACCTGAGCCTCTGGGACGTTTACCACTTGCACCTGACTGAGAGCGAGTCGAAGATGAGCTGGAGGGCATGGTGGCCTTGGCACGATAGGTCTTGTCGAACTTGTCGTCACCCTCTTCATCGTCCTAAGAATGCAGCCACTCCAGACCACTGTCAGGCGAGCCAGGAGCTGGTTTGACAGGCAGTGACTCCCATGGCTCTGGCACTTCAGTCATTGTCGGTTCTTGAAGTACATCCCAGGTAGCGTGATAGTAAGCGTCAGGGAGGTAACTCATCCAGGGAGTCCGATCCAGAGCTCGCCAATATGTGGCTGAGACTAGCATGTTGATCAGTGCCTACCTGTCGAACTGATCGTGGAGCATCTGTGGTTTTTGGACTTCAGCCACGGCATCCCAGAACGAACAGCCGGTGAACAAGAATTCTCGCACATCGACCCGAGTCCAATCCCACGAGTATGGAGCTGGAATGGCGCGCTGAGCGTAGAACAAAGACACTATGTCTTGGGATTGCTTCAGCGCTCGGATCTTCAATGATTTGAACACGCTGGGCCGAGTCGGCAACTTCAGTCCATCAGCTAAGAGCATCACGCGGTGCCCTCGAGGAGTGCTTGGCGTCGACACAGTCAAATCTATCGCCTCTGACGGATCAGATTGACCCGCTGCGGCGCTCCGTTTAGGACTGCCTTTCGAAGGCGATCCAGGCAGAGAAAGTCGCCGCACGTGGCGGACAGGCTTGTCTCGGAATGAAATGGTGGACTTGGCAGCCGCTGATGGAGCTGTAGACTGAGTCGTCCGCTGAGCTGGCCCTGGTGTGCGTGGAGCGGAATACTGAGAACCGGCAGACTGAGAGCTTGACCGCGAGGTGGCTTGAAGTACGTATGGACCACAGTCATCCGTGTCTTCATCTCGCGCTGAGATCTGAATGGACGTCCGAAAGCCCGAAGGCACTCGAGACCCATCTCTGAAAATCCGCAGCAACTTGTGCATTCGTTTGCAATGACCTCCCAGTGTCGCGTTGCCAGCGATGAAATCCATCAGCATGTCTGGCGAAAAGACGTTGGTCGATGCCAACTGAGCCCCCAATTCTCCGACACGCTTGAGCGCGGTCTCATGCTTCCGCTGCAGTTCAGTAACCTTGGCGTCCACCGTTCGGAGCCGATCTTGCAAATCAGCCTTCTCCGAGCTGAGTCGACCCGCTACACTTTTCAGCGTGCCCACTTCAGACCTCAGAGCGTTCGTATCAGCTAGCATAGCAGCCGAAGTTGTTTGCTGCTGAGAATGAGAGCGCTCGTCTGTCAGCAGTTTGGTGGTTGCAGCATGTTCGTTCCGTTCCTTGGTCAACGCACCCACCAAGCCGGCACACTCAGTCCTGAGTAATGAGATCAGCGCCCGTGAGTCAGTCTGGGTAGTCGACTGAGCCTCCAGCGTCTGGACGAGCTGGGTGGTTAGTTGTAGGAGGCGAGTGGTGTTCATGACGCGCGAAGCAAATCCCTCCACGCCATAACACCGAGCCAACGACAACATTTCACGCTCAGCAGCCAAGCGGACGTGCGCAAACGAGAAGTTGACTAGACGAAGTGGGTTCGCCTCAAGAAGCTCAGTGGCGGCATCAATGCAACCAAGCGCGCTCAGCCTAGCCAATTCTCCATCCGAGAAATTCGGAACTGAGACGGACCGAGCGAGACCATCCGGCATGCCTACGAGCGTCGCTCCACGTTGAATGACGAAGATGGAGGCCAGAAATGGAGCGACGGTTGGGGCAGGCGGCGTGCTAGCACCCAACGTGGGCACTGGCCGTGTCAGAGGCCCCAATGACGGCGTATACTGGTAGAAGCCGTCTGCATGGTAGCAGTAACGCATGGAGTCGCGGAACCCCCGCCGACAGCAGCCGCTAACATTCGCATGGGTGGTGAAGGTGGACTAGATGCCGCCAGTGGCGTACTGGTGGCCTCCGGCAGCGAAAGAGTCACCCCCACCGGACCCGACGACATATTCACGTTGCTGGAGTCTGTGGAGATGGTGGGCGCGCTGCTAGAGGTCGGCAGAGGCGCGCTGGAAGTCGCAGGAGCGCTGGCGAAACTGCCCATGCGCGTTAGTGTGGCCTCCTGGCCGCCGCTGTCGCGCTACACGACGTCCGAAAGCGCAGGAAGCTGGAGTGGTGTTACGAGAGCCCCGGGAGTGCCTTGTGACGCTGACGCTTGCCCGCCATCGCCGGAGGCAGGAGCAAGAGGCTGCTGGGTGGCGGCGCTGTCGCCAGCCATAAGCCTTGACGGCACGGGGATGAGCTGTGAGTGTGCTCGCTGCTCGGGCGATGAAATCGCTGAATGCTGAGAGAGCACGGTCCACAGGTTTGGCAGAAGCCGACGAGGGGGACGGGACGAGGCGATTGATGGCATCCGCAATTATGAGCGCCGAGATCAAGTCGTGATTGAGCTCGTTGACCCCGGGTCTCATAAGGGGCAATTGTGACGAGGCACGCTCGGATTTTGGCCGGCGAGCCCCGTCGCTTGGCTGCCGGGTCTCTCTCGCACCCACTATGATGGGTCATAATTGGTGGAAAGTGGTCAGCTGTTAGTGCGACATCCTGAAACCGCTCGACTCGTCCCGCCAAGGCCGTTGTTGGTGCTGAGCTTCAATCCTGCTCATCAGCCGAGGATCAAGCGGTCCCACGTCTGAGAAGAGTTCCCATAGCAAGAACCCCTGAGGCTACTTGTGGTGTTCTGAGCTTGTGGATATTCGGCAGAATGACTGCCAAACTCCTGGCTGCTCAGAGGTTCCCCCAGATTCGAGGTGGTCCAGCTTTGGAGGACACTTTGAGATCGAACGGGACTCAGAGATGGTTCGCTGAATCCTGGAAGGCTCAGCTTGGCGAAGATGGACACCCGGAGACATTACAGGTTCCGATCCGGTGGAGGCTCAGAAGCTCAGAGTGAAGTGGGCGATGGTGTGTGAGAGACAGTCGCTGCGAAAGGGCGGTCATTAAATGATTGCTTACCACAAATCAGCTTTGACGCACGGGCGTATTTATGTGACGCACCGACGCATCCACATGACGCGCACCCTACAGCCAATCACAGGCACGGAAAGTGGTGTAATCAGGAGCTTGCTGACATGTAATCAGGAGTTTGCTGACCACCACGCGCGACTTTAACGGAGCCCCGCCAATCATCACGCCGGGTCTCAAGTGGAGGCGCTGAGCGCCGTTGGTTTGCGAGCCACTATCACATTGAGGCGTCGCTCGCCACAGGCCTGCAGGCCGCTCGCAAGACGATCTTTCACCGCTGTTTGGGAGCTCTCCGAAGGACGCTGGGTCCCCCCCTCCCGCCTTGATAGGTCTTTGTTTGCATGTGTAAATTATTAATCAGAATCGAATTTGCCCCGAAGGCCGCAGGAGTAAGTGTGTGCTTGCGGAAAAGGGTGTCTGAGGAGACTCCATCAAAACTCAAGCCCCATATAGATCATTTGGGTGTACCTCGGTGTGAGGGGTGCCTATTTGGCTATTGCATTTCATTATACGTCGGCAGGTCGAACTAGGCGGCTGTACCCAACGTGCATTTCATATTTTCGGGTAGAAGGTGTTCTACTCTGAGGTTTCGGTAGAACAGCGCCTGAGATAGTGGTTCTCAGAGCTGTTAGGTGGATTTCGTGTGGTGCTGAGCCTGGGATAGTGGTTCTCAGCTCGGCCGTTTCGTCTACGTCAAGACGTGGTGCGCGGAAGTCCCAGGGCGCAGAGGCGAAAACCCTGGATCAAAACAGGCTCAACCCGAGTCAATTCTCGGAGCCACCCGGGCGAGTGAAAACCTGTGTACGCGGCTCTCAGGTAGAGCCGCTCGGAGGAAGTGAAGAAGCAAGGAATACCAGGTCTGTGGTCTTGGAGGAAGCAGACAAGTTGTGTGTGGAGTGTGTTGTGGAGTATCGTGTCTACATTGGAAAAACCCGGGGCAGATTGGGTCAAGACACGTGCAGATGAAGACCTGTTGGGCGGGGAGCCGGTTTTGTTTGGAGACATCTGGAGACGACTGAACTAGGAACAAGGTTGGCGTGGCTGGCTGACGTCTGGGCCCAAAGCGTAGCCCCAGCAAGAACCGTCAAGGGGATCGCACGGGAGGCGCACACGCCGCGTCGGGCCAAGAGTTCGAGCTTAGAGGTGTCGACCGAGTCTTCTTCGAGTCCAGCTGATAGTTGTCAGCTGAGACTCTAAGACTCTGAACCCCTCTGAGCTTAGACTTAAGGCTTGGCGATCCAAGTTTGTTCAAGGTATATTCTGGACGCTGGAAAGTTGCCCGCCCCTCACCACACCAGCGTGGACGCCCACGTAGACGCGGCTTTCCATTGTCCCCGAATCACCCATTATATTCCCACTATGAATGCTGTAAACGAACGAAGTTCATGACTCCCATGATGGGTGGTCCTCCTCTTCCGACTTATCAAGCCGCTCTCAAGTCAAACTAAGAGATGGATACGCTGGCCAAGCACGTTAACAAGATCATTTTTAGATGTGCTTATTTTCTGACCGCATGCTTGTTATGTATACTTAGGGCAATTATCTGCACGTTCACACGTTGAGATATCACAACATGCACCCCCGCGTTTGAGTTATCCGCGCGTGGTCTCCAGTCTCTCTTTAAAGAATGGGATACTCGAGGAGCTTCGCTGATAAATCGAAAACGTTTTCGATCAATTTCGAATTTGATGAAGCGGGGTCACCGGAATGAAATTAGTGGGCGAGTTTACTCAGCATGGCACGCACGGAATGCCGACTATTGGAGTGGGCTTTCGCACGATGATGCACCGACTGCTGGTATCAATCCAGTACAAAGTACTGATGACATGGAAAAAACCTGTGCAGAGGCTATTGGAGTTATCTTGGACAGCCAAAACGTATTTGAACTTCTAAGTCTAACGACTCGCCACAAACCTAATGTACAAGCGCGGATTCGATACCCCAGAAATCGATTTTGGCAATCCATGCCTAAATCGACTCATGATATTGCTCAGAGTAAATCTGTGTTTTTCGGCAATCGGATACTATCTGAAACAGATATGGACAACACTACAGCTGCCCATAATGAAAATTTGCCGCTCAGACTGAAATATACCTCGAAAAGAATGCATAGTTTACCTCAGACTGCCCATCGCTTCGGCGCTGAGGTAAGTGGTGGTCCGGAAACTAGTCGCTACAGCAATGGGTTCGGTGAAAAGATTAATAACCGTACTTTCATATCGCCTACCACTCTTACACACGGTCAATATCAAGTTCTGGATTACGTTGTCAACCCAGTGATGAACACAATTAGCCAAGAGGGATTCCAGTCTCTAACGCTATTGCATGAAAGTGGTGGAACGAGTAAATCGTTTATAATTCGATGTATTCAAGCCCAGCTGGAAGCTCGATGTGCCCAAGTTATCAACACATGTCTAACGGGAGCAGGAACTTGTTTGCTACCGAACGGCCAAATAGTCCATTCAGCCTTCAAAATAAGCATGACGCCAAGTCAAACCGCAAGCCCAAACAAAGCATGACTACGATGTCAAAGCACGAGATTTATTCCGTCGTTTTCGTGTATTTTTCCAGGCCGAACAGCTTTGAGCTGGAAGATGTGAACAACAGCAGCAAAACCTCGCACGTTTTCACAAATTACCAACGCGATATCCAGTTGGTATGAATTGGAACGCAGAAAATTTAGCAGATTACTTTCCACGTACATTACAAATTCTAACATCGCTGGCGAAACCCTTATCGCCAATAGATATTGAAAATGACCCAGCGTGGCTTCGAGACTACCGGATTTTGGCGACAGCAAATCTTGACAAAGCTGCGCTCACACAACCAGCAGCTCTCGTTTTTGGCGCTCTGAACAACTCGTGGGTATTTCGTTGGCACCGCAAAATCAAAGAATCGATTCCTGATGCAGTGACAACTCTTCTGTACGATGAAGATAACCACCCGTATCTGTTTACATACTTTACAAAAGTTGCATGTGCCCAAGTCTTGGACAACGACGTTGGCAATCTTCTGCTAGTTATAGCAAATGAAACAGCCTGCCGTATGGACTCCCTAGGGAAGGATGACGAAACAAAGGCTCAACCAGCTATCGATCTTATTGCCAATGCGAAACGAGCACGCAACCCGAAAGTCGATCTACCGTGGCCCCCAGAGTTTGTAAATGTGACTTTTGGTCGATTCTTCTGGTAAAGTGATGAGTGGCCATCTGTGAGATGGGTCACACGCACCGTAGCGCTGAGGAATCGTACAACGCTAACCGCAACAGACGCCTGACGTCTCTGCTGCTTCTTGTGCAAAAGGCCTATCCTGCCCTGTCGCCTGAGGTACCGGGTACCAAACGACTTGCACACCTGTAGGTCAGAGTTAAACTGCCTTTTATTAATAACACTCGTAAGGTTCATATCTACTGCTTTCTATCTGTATACTGAATCCCTGTCTAAATGGCGATCTTCCTGAGCGGTTGGCTCTGACGAGCCCGCATTCTTAAGTGCGATTGACTCCCACTAAGCATATTATCCTGGACAGGTCTGTGGAGGAATATTCCTTCGGAGAAGGCCTGGTGTGTACCACTCGGTGTGGAGTGGTCCACACCAGGGGGCGACCGCAAGTCCAAAGCGGTCAGTCTCCAATTCCTTGAAAAGGACAATGGCCAGCGTTGGCCCCGTTACACCCTCCCACACCTCCCTCAAGCTTCAATTCGACGATAATATCGGTTTAGTGGTAATTGACGACATATCGATGGTGACTACGGAACTGTTTGCGCTAATCGACGAACGACTGCGCGCGTTGTATGACCCAACCAGATGTTTTGGAGGAATGTCACTGCTACTGGTACGTAGTCGTAATTTTATTTTTAGTAGACAGGTATTAACCATGCATACTTTGTTTTACAAGTAGGCGATTTTCTTCAACTAGATGTTGTAAAAGGCATATCGCTCTGCAAGAATATCTATCTGGAAACGGGAAGCACCTGTCCCATGGGGAAATCCAGCGGAAACTCGGGCACCGCCCCATTCGCGAATCCACACTCGACTGAGCAGACCGCCACTCCGACAAGCACACCGGGCGCACCTCTTTCGGTGATGCCCAACCTGCCACGCCTGCAGGCGATGATTCCCAACAGGCCGCCGCCGCTGCCTAGTCGACGGAGAGGGCGACGTCTACGAAGGAGCCGACCCCAGCGATGAAGAAGCCCGCTTCCATGAAGCCTGCCGCGAAAAAGCCTGCTGCGAAGCAGCCCGTCGCGACGAATGCCGCCACGAAAGCGGCCAACGCGACCCTAAAGCGGATCCCCAAGCGCAAGGAGGTGCTGCTGCCGGGTCCCGATGAGGAGAAGAGCAGCAGCGAGCCCGACACGGACACTCCGAACCATGGGCTCATTACCGGGGATAAGTCTTCTTCAGGCGACGGCTCAAAGACTCCTGGAGCCACAAAGTCCGGGGCAACGCCTCCTACGAAAGCAGACTCAGCTGGCACCACTAATCCGGCCGAGGAGCCGGCATCTCCGGCTGAGACCCCCAAGGAGCAACCTCCGTTGCCGGAGGACCCATCGCTGCAGGTGGACTACGAGGAGTCGGCCTCCGACAGTGACCAAGAGGCCGGGGAGGGCGAGGACCCGAGAGCGTCACCCCAGCCGACTGAGCAGCACCGCGTCATACATCCTCAAGAAGAATTCTGGTGGGGTAAACAGTACGCAGCAAAAACCCAGCAACTGAATGAAGAATGCTTGACAAGCTTACGTGCACCTAGTGCGACAAACCCGTTCATTCCGAGGCGAAATGCTTTAAAAAGAAAGAAGCCGCCAGCGGAGGAGCGCCAAAAAACGCGTAGGTTCGGTGGGTTGGTAATCCACCAGGCAAACATGGCCAGTTTGTGGTGGCCGTGTACATTCTGGTAGCCTACTCCCACAGCAGCTTCACTATCAAGACGAAGGTGCTGTTCCGCCGACGAGGCGGAATAAAATTTACGGCTATATGTGTGGGGGGGGGGGGGCGAGGATGTTTATGTATCCATCTTTGTCGACAGTGGAGCCTCTTTCAACGCTTTCCCCCCGAGGTCGCGGCAACCCTGAAGCTCAAAGTTACCACACACCAGAGCCTATACGTGTCAAGTTGGGCGGTGATCAACGTGTCAGTATGCCGCGACGCACAACTACGATCACGGTGTCCATGGATGGTTTTGCCACCGAGGTGTTCGTGATGAATAATCCCGATGGAAAAAAACGTTCTGCTCGGATTTCTTTGGCTAGAAGATGTCAATCCAGATATCGATTGGGCGGCAAGAATTGTCAGGCCACGTGGAGCAACGCCAGGGTTGACACTTCATCCTTGTCCCCGAGCACTGGTGAGCCCAATTGTTGCTGGTAGTCGTCGACGTACAAGCAAAAGCGTCGTAATGATGAGCTTGACAATTTGCTCTTCTATGCGAAGCACGTTTATATATCTTCCGTTGGCGAGACTAAAGTCATCTTTCAGCGACAATTTCGCCGAATGCACCACGACAAGGATGCATTTTGTTTTTCCGTTCGCATTTGCTACGAAACATCTGATAAGGCTGCAAGGCAGCTGAGTCAAGGATGGGAGCAGTCACGCGGCCACCCTGAGAAAGCTGTAGTGGTAAAATATAAGTATACTGTCTTTAGAGCAGAACTCCCAAGCGTGGCTCCCCAGTGTTCTGTTGACGTCGAAGCCGAGGTGGAACTGTCCGACGATGCCCCAGTTGCGCCGAAACAATTCCGTGTTAATGACGAGATGAAAGAAGCCATTCGCGCTTGGATACTGAAGATGCTCGAGGCCGAAATTATACGACCTTCTAAATCGCCGTACTGCGCACCGACCTTCTGCGTCATGACGGCCGTAGGCTGACGCATCGTCCACAATTTCGGTGGTATTAACTCCAAACTTCCAGCGTTCGTTTTGCCAGGCCTATTCCGACGCTATTTTTGTATTCACTAAGCCGGCTTCGCTGGAGAACCACTTGGAGGCGCTTGTATTTGCCTCCAGTAGCCCCAGTGCCCAGAAAAAAGACATTTTTGAAGCCACGGCGGATAGCTACTACTTTTCCTCAATGGACTTCCTGTGGGAATTTTTCAAGTCCCACTTCGTGAGAAGGACATACACTACACCGCGTTTTCAACTCCTGATGGCCAATTAGAGTACTTAGTCACGCCAATGGGTCTGGCGTGCAGCCCCTCGGTGTTTAATCGGATGATACAACAAGTGTTCAGCGACCAGCGTTCGTTTTGCCAGGCCTATTCCGACGCTATTTTTGTATTCACTAAGCCGGCTTCGCTGAAGAACCACTTGGAGGCGCTTGACAAAGTTCTCAAGCGCTGTGAAGAGCAGCAATTGTACATCAAGCTGGAGAAGTGCGCATTTTGTGCCAGCGAAATACCTTGTCTTGGTGATTTTTTTTTACGTGACGGCGTTCGAATGGATCCGGATAAGTGCCGAGTCATTCGTGAGGGGCCACTTCCTCGTACAAGGTGACAGCTCCAGTCTTTCATTGGTACTTGCGCCTACGTGCTGAAGTACTGTGAAAAGTTAGCAGCGCCTCTCATGGATGCCACTCAAGATCGTGCCAAGAACGAGCAGATTACTCTATCTCGTGCGCAAATGCGCTAATTCGAAGAGTTAAAGCGTTTGCTTTCAGAACCGCCAACACTCGCTCATCCGGATAGCTCGCGCCCATTTCACGTTCGCATGGATGCGTCGGACTACACTGTCGGAGGATATCTGTATCAAGTGGATGAGCCGGTAAAGAGCAAGTCATTAGCTATGGCGTACAAAGGCTTATTGAGGTGGAGAAAATGTATCCCACTCGTGAGAAAGCACTCCTGGCTGCCCTACACGCAATGCGACTTTGGCGAGTTTACCTCATCTACAAACCATTTTTTGTGAACACGGATCACCGTACATTGCAGTCTATTCTCGAGCAGATGACGTGCTCTCAGCGGTTGGCGAGGTGGCTGAACGAGCTAGGCTCATACAGACCACTTTTCTGCTGGCTACCAGGAACCCCCAATGTTTTGCCGATCCGATCTCTCGAAATCCTGTCTTTGAGCCAACAGAATCAGCTCAACACGTGTCCCTCGCAAGTCTTCTGCAACAACTCACTAGTCGGCATGATGAACAAACTGGGGATGAGGCGTACTCGCACTACATGGGTGCGCGACCATCGACCGCTCAACAATGTATTCGCCTCTATCCGCAAGATTCCACCTATGGGCTCCTGTATGAACATATTTAGACTCGAGCAGATCCGTCGACGCCGCCACTGGTTGAAGTCCCTCTACAACTTCGAGCGAATCTACGTCATTTTTTATCGAGAACGGGTTGTTGTTTTACGCAGATTTGGCTCGTCGACTGTGCGTTCCAGACGATGTTGACCATCACAACGCGATCCTTTTCGAGCATCAGGACTCTGCTACCAGTGGACCTACCGGTTATTTGAAGACACTCATGGCATTGCAGGACGATTTTACTGGCCGCGGATGGACTGAGCTGTTCGCCGCTACGTGGCGTCATGTGAAATGTGCCAGCGAATTAAAGTATTTCAACGTAAGACAGCAGGGCTTGTGCATCCGCTCGAAGTGCCTGCGAACCGCTGGACGAACATCACAATGGATTTGTTACTGGTCTTCCTTGCGGTCGCCGTTCGAAGTGCGACGCGATTATGGTGGTGGTGGATCGTTTAACTAAGCGAGCCCACTTTATTTTGACTACGACTACGTACACTGCAAAGGAGGCGTCACGTTTATTTCGTGATCACTATAAGCGGCTACACGGTTTACCGCTGATTATTGTGTCGGATCGTGATTCCAAATTCACGTCCAAGTTTTGGTCGGAGCACATGTTATTTCAACGGACGCAGCTTCAACTCACAGAGTTCGACAGCGTTGAAGAGGCTTTTAGTCGTTACTTTTTATTTTTTTTTGTCCGTTTTTGGTCGAACTTTCGTGAGGGCTTTGATTTGCCCTCCGTAGGGCATGCACAAAACACAAGAAACAGCACTAAAACCTAGCGGTATTAATGCCAAGATAAGTTTTCACCTACCCCCGAGTTCCTTCTAAGTCAATGAGAGATCAGTATTTCAACCTCACGCATTAATATCCTCTAAATAATTCTGATACGATTTATGCGATTACAGAGGCTTTTGGGTTTGCATACAAAAACAAAGCTTAAATTTCGGATGTGTTCAACGCATTTGCTCGATAACAGCTCGATAAAAATCAACCTAAACACCAGAAATAAACCCACGAGACAAAAAGGAAGCGATCCATGTGTTAAAATAGTCTCGAAAAACGAGGGAAACAACAAGTACAATCCTAACACAAGCAATCGAGCTTGAATCCCAGGAGGTGAATGCTACTTCCTCCCGAAACTGCAGAAGAATATGAAATGCAGGGGTTCTCTTTCGAGTATCCACCCACAACTAGTAATATGAAATAGGTAGACAAACCCGAAAGCAGCCTTTTTGGGTACCTAATTTGATTTGAGCGTGTAGTGAGAGTTCCTTGCGCGGTTGCGCGGCCTTGAACGTCCGTTGGTGTACGCAGAGCTCCTTGGACCTTCCTTCCGGATCCTCCTTTCGGTACCTTCTCCTTGGCGTCGTCGTTCTCGGCGAATATACGTCTTCGAAACAACTTAAGCAAACACAAAGTCCACTTGGGCTATAGGACGCAAAACAACCTCTGATTATCTCTTATCTCTCACTCTTTCTCTCTCTTGGCTATCCTTTCTTTCTTTCTTGGTGTCTGGATTTCTGACGGTCTCCTCTGCTCGAATCACACGCACTCTTCTCGGATGACTGAGTTTCAGTATACTCGGGCGTCACCATGAGCACGGGGGAGCCGCTCACACACCAGATGATGGCGGAGATCTTGGCGTCCAGACTTCGTGATCTGGCGCGCTATCGGAGCCGGATTGGTCGGTCTTGAAGGTATTTTGCTTAGCCGTGGCACCGTCCGGCACTGGCCTCAGGTCTGCACGTGCGGCTGAATTGGCACGTTCCTGGATCATCTCCCATCGGTCGGAATATACTTGGGCACATAGGTCATCCGGGTTGTCATTGATCCGGACTGGCATCGGGTCATTCGGGTTGCACGTTCGTCATTCGGGATGTACGGGAGGCAATTGACTTGGACTCCACTTCATACTTGTCCTCCAAGTCGTACTCCATAATCCATCGTGACTCAGGTACTTCATGACACTGGGGACTCGAAACTTGGTGTTCTTTGTGTGGTAGTTGCTGTACTTCGGGCCGTGGGAACATCGCTTGGGTTCGTCTGATCTTGGGGTGCTTGAGTGGTGGCTCGGCTCGTCAAGGCAGACTGCTCTCCGGGATACGTTCGCCGGGAGCGTTTGGCCCCTTAGAATGGGTATCTGCCGTAAAGGAATCCGGCGGCCGGACAGGGCGCTATGTCTCCATCCCGAAGTGGGCCCTCTTCGGGTGGGACGCCTCCGTGCCTGTGAGCCTATACGTGTTCTGAGCATCTGCTTCCCGCAATCTTCAACCAGCCAGTATCTTCGGATGTCCTACGCTTACGCCACTCTGAATCCATTTGTCCACTCGAATCTCCCGGCTCTTGGGACCGGGCGGCCGTAAACTGGCGACTCGGAAACATCTTGAGTTGCCTCGCGTCACGTGTCTTCATCTCGCGCTGAGATCTGAATAGACATCGGAAAAGCCGAAGGCATTGGAGACCCATCTCCGAAAATCTGCAAAACTTGCGCAGTCGTTTCCAATCACCTCCCAGTGTTGCGTTGCCAGCGATGAATATCCGGCGAAAAGACGTTAGCCAATGCCAACTGAGTTTCCAACTTTCTGACACGCTTGAGCGCGGTGTTGTACTTCCGGTGCAGGTCATCAAACCTGGTGTCCGCCGTTCGGACTTGATCTTGTAAACCGACCTTCTCTGAGTTGAACCGACCTGCCACACTTTTCAGCGCGCCCACTTCAGATCTCAGATCATCTGTTTCAGCCAGCATGGCAGCCGAAGCCGTTTGATGCCGAGGGTGAAAGCGCTCATCTGCCAGCAATTTGGTGGTTGCAGCATGGTCGTTCCGTTCCTTAGTCAACACACCCACCAAGCCAGCCCACTCAGTTCTGAGGAATGAGATCAGCGCCCGTGCGTCAGCCTGGGTGGTCGGCTGAGCCTCCAAAGTCCGGACGATGCTGGGTGGTTAGCTGCAGGAGGCGAGTGGTGTTCATGACGCGCGAAGCAAATCCTGCCACGCCATAACACCAAGCCAACGCCAGCATTTCGCGCTCAGCAGCCAAGCGGACGTGCGCATCCGAGAAGTTGACAAGACGAAGAGAATTCGCCAGAAGAAGCTCAGAGGCGGCATCAATGCGACCAAGCGCGCTCAGCCTCACCAATTCTCTATCCGAGAAATACGGAGAAGGGACGGACCAAGCGAGACCGTTCGACATGCCTACGAGTGTCGCTCCGCACCGAATGTCGAAGATGGAGGCCGGGACTTGAACGACGGTGGGTGCAGCCAGCATGCCAGCACCCAACGTAGGCACTGGTTGTGTTAGAGGCGCCAATGACGGCGTGTACTGCGCTGTAGATGCCTCCTGCGGTGTATTAGTCACACACGACATCGTGGAGCCCCCGCCGGCGGCTGCCGCGAGCTGCATGAGAGCAGCGGGCATTCACATCGGTGGCAACGGTGAGCTCGATGCCGCCGACTCCTTGTCCTCGGGGTCGATATCCGCAGCTGCGTTCGCATCCTCGTGCAAGTCCAGCGCAATACCCTCCGCCATCTGCTCGAGTAGGTTGGTAGGGTAGGAGTACGGGAGAAGGAACGAGCAGTGAGTCACCAGCTTCCGCCCTGGCTCCAGCATCCTGACCAAGTACCAGCATCTTCGACAATCTGGTCTGGCCCTCGCCATCTGTGCCCGAACTTCGTGATGCCAGGCCCCTTGGCCAGCCTGCAGATCCGCACTAGCTGCTGCAGTCTAAAGTCACTCCGGTGACGCACATTCCTCCTATTGTAGTACAGGGCTTGCCTTGCTTGCTCTTTCTGCAGTGCAATGGCGGTCAACTCTCTCGGCGTCTTCAAGTCTTGCATCAGCACCTCATGGTCCACCCCCAGCGTGCTGTGTGGGTAGACTAGCCTGCTCAGGCGCAGTAGTTTAGCTGGTGTGCGCAGCTTGCGCCCCATCATCAACTCGTTCGGGTGGTACTCGTGTGTGGCATGCTGCGACGAGTTGTACGCGCTCAACGCGCTAGGTAGGAAGTCATCCCAATCCGTCTGCTGCTAATCCACGAACAAGTTAATCATGTATTTCCACGGGCGGTGGAAACGTTCGACCAGTCCCAGTAGGCTCGGGCGATACGGCACTGCATAGGTCGCCCCGTCCATCATAATCTCCCTCCTAGGGCCGTAGACGAGCACGATCTTGCTCATTAAGAACTGCGCAATAGCCTTGGCCGTGTGCTCCGTGACTGCCTTAGCTACTGCATATCTCGTACTGTATTCCACAGCGGTAATGACGTAGCGGTTGCCGCGCATCGTCACTGGCAATGGGCCAGCGACATCTATGGCCCAGTGATCGCATACATCCCCAGTCTTAATACTCCTCAATGGCGGAACCACCATCCTCGGCCTGGCCTTCCGTGGGCCGCAGTCTTGGCACGCGGACACCCAATCGCGTACAGCTTCTCGCATGTGAGGCCACCAATATAGTCGCCGTAGCCGCTCACACGTCTGCGGAGCATGTAAGTGCCCTGCCCATAGACTGTCGTGGGCTTCTTTGAAAGCTAATGCCCAAAACTTCGCAGGTAGGATCATTCGGCTCTCTCTACCGCCTACTTTCGCATGCGCAATGCCATCCTCACCCGTGAACACTTGCTGGCCTCGGTACATGCCCTTCTGCTTCAAGGTATGTACCATGACTGACTTAGCCTGCTCTCGTTTCACGTCCTTGTCCGTGAACTGCACTAATCCTAACTCAGCGACCTCCACACCCTGTACAATGACTGTTCGCACCACATCGTCGGCGGCCCGATCAATCTCGTTCTACAGTTCTTTTTGGACATCTGATGATGGCAATGCTGCGCCAGACACCGTCGACGCAGCGTCTACTGCGGTCGCGCCGTCTGGTGCCTCAGCTGCGCCACTGCTCATCACTGCCCGTACTGTAGCTCGTCGGTCCGTTGCGGGCAAAAATTGCATAACCACTGCCATGACGATCATCTCCATCGTCAAGCACTGCTCCTTCTGCTTGCCGACTGCTGCCGCTACAGTCGCTCTGCCCGACATGATGTCATCCGGAGTCGCATCCTCGGGCGTCGAGTCGCAACCCGTGTCACCATTCTCATCCATGCACTGCTTGCCTATGGCGGGGTCTTCCCGCGCTGCTTCGCACTCACTTCGATCAACCTGGCCTTTCAGCACAGGACCTCGTGACAGAGCGTCCGCCACGTGGTTCTCTCGCCCAAGTCGATAGACGACCTCAAAGTCAAATTCTTGTAGAGTTAATGCCCAGCGGTGGAGTCGTCCGGCTGGCTTCATCGTAGTCATCTGCCACTTGTGCGCCACGTGTTCCGTGGCTATCGTGAACTTGTGCCGTATAAGTGCGGTCGGAACAGACGCACGGCCCAAACCACGGCCAGACACTCAAGCTCAGAAATATTGTACTGTGAACGTTGAGCTCAGAGAGACGGTCGATGATCTTAAGAAGAAGATCAAGGAGCAGAAGCCCGGTTTGATCTACTCTGATGCAGATCTGCTGAAGCTGTACCTCGTGAGGGATGACGGCACGTGGCTGAACTGGCGAAATGAAGACATAAAGGCGCTCAAGGCGAAAAGATTTCCAGATCGAATCAAAAATCTCATGCAAGAGCACCTGCTGCTGGATGAGATATTGTACCTCAACCACGAAGATTGCTGTGACGGTGACTTCACGCCAAAAGAAGGAAACATCCATGTGCTCGCGGAATGTCCTGACGAGCCAGATCAAGTCTTCAAGTACAAACGTAAGTACGTTATTATTCTACCCCTACGACTATCATGATTTTGACGCAGCATTGCTTAATCATGTCAGAACAGGATGGTTCGTTGGCCCGTTCGTGGAAAATTGGTTCTCATAGTACTCGTTCTGGTCTTCTCTGCAGGCGTTGTTTACTGTGGAGAAGAAGAAACGTGCTTAATTAAACGGTGCTACTGTAACGGGTTGGTGGTAGCGGCGGCCGAAGATCGCGTTGAAGGCGAGTTGTCGCTGAGGGGGGGGGGGGGGGGGGGGGGCAGCCGCTCGACGAAGCGCCACGTACGGACTGCAAGGCTGGCCGGTGGGTTAGCAATGAGCGGCCCACAGGGCTGCTGCCAAAGATCGCGACGTGAAAAAGCTGACGGGCGCCTCGGCGGCTCTGCTTTGAGGCCGCCAGTTGCGGATTTGCTCCCAAGAGCCAAGACACCGACACAGCGGACACGCAGCAGAGGCCACCTGGGTCGAGCTGCCCACAGCTGCCGGACAGACGAGAGCGCGGTGAAGTCCACTTCGGCCGACCTGCACGAACTGCTGGGCGACCGAGACGGCGAGGAGGAGGCCTGCAGCCGCGACTCGACTGAGGACCGCGCGATAGGACAGGCGCCCGAGGCGTACGTCGGAGTGGCTGGGGACGGCGCAGCAGATCGCGAGCGACGAGGACGACGGATAGGGTGGCTCGAGTTTGCCGCAGGCTACACGAGTGGACAGGCGCCGGTGGCGTACGTTCCGGTGGCCAGATGAGCGACGCTGTTGGACTCTGCAAGCGCGTGAAGCACCTAGCACGGCAAGGACGACTAAGTAGAAAGTTGATACGAATACACAACGTAGGTGCTTGTACCAGTAGGTGCACACCGGCGCGGATACAGCAGCTTTGTACCCGACGGCCTGGCGAACTTTGGTCAAGTGACCAAGCCCGGCGTGCAGGGTTTAGACGACACGTTATATGTTGGTTATACAGGGGCACTTAATACGAAAACGCAAAGATTGATCCACGCTGGATGGCCAGTGGGATGGGGGTCACACGCACCGTAGCGTTGAGGAAGCATAACACGCTAACCGCAACAGACGCCTGGCGTCTCTGTTGCTTCTTATGCAAAAGGCCCTGCCTTCCCTGTCGCCTGAGGTACCGGGTACCGAACGACTTGCACACTTGTAGGTTAGAGTTAAACTGCTTCGTATTTATAACACTCATACGTTCCTATCTACTGCTTTCTATCTGCATTCTGAATCCCTGTCTAAATTGGAATCTTCCTAAGCGGTTGGCTCTGAGGGACCCGTATCCTTTAAGTACGAATGACTCCTAATAAGCGTTTCATATAGGAGAGGTCTGTAAGGAATATTCCTTCGGAGGGAACCTGGTGTGTAACACCCAAGCCTGAGTGGTCCACACAAGACACGACGCACTCGGGCGACGATGTCTTTCGCGCCGGACATGCCGAACGGCAGCAGCGACAGCGACTCCAGCTATCAGGGGAGCACCGGCAGCAGCTCCTGCGACGAAAGTGAACACGATGATGACAGCGGAGGAAGTGGCAACAGTAGCGGGCCGAGCAGCGACGATAGCAGCAGCAGCGTGGCGAGTGAGTACCGTCCTGCACGAACCCGACGTGGACGCCGCGACGCTGGCAGACACAGACAAAACGCGATGGCTTCACGAACAAGCCGGAGACGGAGCCATCACCGAAAATGTATTAAAGATCTGGAGCTGGCGCCAATCAAACCATCCCCAACAGCCTCAGTCTCGACTTGGATTGCCAAGGTAGACTTGGCACTGCGAGGAGTGCGATGGTCAAAGCGCGACAACTGGACGGATTGAGAGCTGTACTACCTCCTCGGTAACAAGCTGCAGGATAACGCAGCGAGGGGGTGGGTGCAGATGGACAAGGAGTTGACGACGAAGGAGCGGACGTGGACAAAGTTGAAACCAGCGCTGCTCCGGCGTTACGGCGAGGGGCCCGACAAGTCGGCAACGGAATGGAGGCTGAGTCGGAGACTGATGATGCCAGGGGAGACCTTCACCGACTTCGCAGCCGGGCTCCGCGACTTGACTGAATCGGTTCAGCGAACGGGTCTTGCTGGTACAGTTCTACCGGAGTCTGGACAAGACCACGCGGCAGCTGGTGAAGCAGGAACCCAAACCGGAGACGCTCGAGGAAGCAGCGGATAAGGCGACGGAGATCGACGACCCCACCGACAAGGTCGCGCAAGGCATGCAGAACATCGGGCAGGCGTGGGCGACAGCTCCGAACCCGTACTTGATTCCGATGAACGGTACCACAGGACAGACGAAGATGATCCCTGGTGTGGGCAGCAGTATGGGCGGCACGGACGAAGCTGGCAATAGTTCCACTGGGGCGAACTCGAGGAAGTCGCACACTTCACCAACCCGATGGGCGTCTGGAACAAGTACTCAGGCACGTGGGATGTGCCAGGCGATGGAGTGTGGAATGGTAGGTACTGGAGGCCCACAAGATCGAGCGGCAGCGAAACGTTCCACGGGAACCTCAGCACAGCAGCAAACGGGCTTCTGGGCGCCATGAGAAGAGAACACGGGTGATGATGGTGAAGAGTGGCGACGAGAGCAGCGAAGTGTCGGAGGAAGAGCCGGAGCCAGCTGCCCCCAAAGCCGAAAAGGCAGAAAGCGAAGGTGGGACAGACAAAGCCATCGGATCCTCGATCGGGCAGCATGGAGTGGAAACCGGTCAGGCGTCCGAACGAGGTGAACAGGTGCTACGCCTGCGGAAAGGCTGGGAACTTCACCAAAGAATGCTCTGACCCTGAGGAGAAAGCACGGAACGGGGCGTACATGGCTACGCGGAGGGCACAGCAGACGTCGGCGGAAAACGCAGAGCGGGCGCAGCGGGGGAAGTATTGTGTCCAGTGTCATCAACCAATTCCCAGCAGGTGGTTGCAGATCCGGAAGATGGGGTGGAGCCAGCTGCCACAAACGAAGGTCGACATGCGACGGCAGGTGAGCCACTTGAATCCAGTGGCGAAGAACGACGTGGAAGGACGAAAGGAAAAAGCAGTGAAGTCGCGCAGCGATGAGCGACTCCGAGCCGAGATGGAGGAACGGGACGATGGGTGAGCCCGGCGGTATGTGGCTACGGTGAGGCCAGCGATGGCAGCACTGCGCTATGTACACGTCAGCATAGGAGGAACCCAAGATGGCGCCGCGACTGGCAGCGAGGTGCCCAGGACTGGGGAAGGCGACGTTGCGATGAGTGGCGACGCAGTGACGACTGGGGAAGGCGCGATGGAGGCGACTTCGTCCGGAGCGACGGCGACTGCGGACAGCGCCGTGACGCAGCCTGAAGCCGAACTGGACGAAGCTTCACCGGAGAAGCTCAATAGTATGGCCCACGTGCGGTTGGTCCGCCGACGAGCGAAGAAGGCAGCGAAGTAGCAATGAGTGCAGCGTGCACGAGATCGGCAACTGACGTCGGCGCTGGACCCAGAGCACGTAGAACAAGTGATGGCGGCGCTGACGGAAGACCAGCGTACGCGAAGGCAGCAACAAGCTGATGAGGTTCGAGAGGATCTGCAGCAGCGACGAGTGCAGCGGGATCACGAGCCTCGGAGCGGATGTTTAAGAGATGGCCAACGGGCGCGAGTCGGTTTGGTACAGCGGAGACCAAACGAGAGGATAGTGACTGCCACGGGCGAGCAGAAGCTGAACATGGAAGCCAGCGATGGGCTTCCGACGGCGATGATGGACGCGGACGGCGAACGACTGCCGGTGAAGCTGGACAGCGGAGCACATTACTCGGTGGCGGGCACCGACTGGATGGCGAGAGGTGAACGAGTACGAGGGTCAGCCCCAGTGGACTTCGTCGAGGGGATTGGTGGATTGCTACTAGACGTGGTGGGCGTCTGTTCATTCGACATGCGCAATGCCTTTGGACAACGCGTTGAGTTGGTCGCGTGCATCATTGAAGGCTGTACGGACGCGTTCTTAGTGGGTGTGAACTTCATGCAGCAGCCCAAGGCAGCAATGGACTTCGCGCATAACTAAGGCACAACGTCGAGAAGAACCTGAACATGGTGATTCCGTTCCGCACGGAGAATGGCGAGGGGAACGCTAATGTTGCAGCGGTGAGACTGGTACGACGAGAGCGACGGGCTCGGAACGCCGTGACGCCAATGTAAATAGCAGTAGCAGCCCCTGATGGTGAATAAGGCTCCTCCGTGCCCACGCGGAACTGTAGCGCAGTAATGTTGGCGGTGACAGTGACGAAGGTGAAAGCCATAATGGCTTACGTGCCAGCGATCAATATGCGGGGAGACAAGACCAAGTTGCCGGCGAAGAAGGAGCTCGGCATGTGGATTTCGATGGATGACGACATGCAAGCGCTGAAGATCAACGCACAGATGGACAAAGATCGTCTCCACGAGTGGCTAGAGACACTTGGTGACAGCACTACGCCACTGGAGAACGAGGACGAAGTGCGTATCGATACAGAGGATCCTGATGGACGCGCGCTTATCTTGAAGTTGCTGCGCGCATACAGCAAGGTGTCGTCGAGCAAGAGTGCTGCCCACATGCGACTACTTTGGAGGTGCAGCATTACATTAACACGAGCGACGCCGCCCCAATCATGATGAAGCGCCGACGCCATGTTCAGAAGGAGGATGCCATCATCGAGGACAACACGAAGACGATGCTGAACGCGGGCGTGATCGAAGAAGGGAACGGCCCGTGGGGCTTCCCGGTGGTACTGGTGTGCAAGAAGGACGGGGAAGTCCCGTTTTTATCGACTATCGGTCCTTGAATAAGGTCACGAAGAAAGATGTGTTTCCGCTGCCACGAATTGACGAGACGCTCGAGACGCTGGGAGGTGCACAACTATTCACGACTCTTGACTTGCGAGCAGGATACTGGCAGATTCGAGTGGCTCCCGAAGACTGTGGCAAGACGGCGGTCACTACGAAGCAGGGACTACCGATTTGTCCGGATGCCCTTTGGATTGATGAACGCCCCGTCGACAAGAATGATGAACGGAGTGCTGCGCTGGTTGACATGGACGGCATTTCTCGTGTAACTTCATGACATTGTGGGTCTACACTCGTAGGGGCATTGAGCGACAAGTGTTGGAGTTGGCGACAGTATTAGAAAGGTTGTCGGCGGCGGGCTTGACATTGAAATTGAAGAAGTATGTGGTAGCGTCTCGGGCAATCGAATACCTTGGGCACGAGCTGCGTACGGATGGAGTACGACCAGTGGAGCGGTTGATCACTGCCGTCTCACAGTTCCCCCGACCTTGTGACCCTGTGGAAGTAAAGAGATTTGTACATCTTGCGGGGTACTACCGCAAGTTCATCGAAGCGTTTGGGTCGATAGTGGTTCCGATGACTAAACTATTGAAGAAGGAATGCGACTGGGAGTGGACAGAGGCGCAAGAGTTCGCGTTTGAGCGAGTGAAGGCAGCCCTGACGACAACGCTACTGCTCGGATACCCCAAGTTCACGCTCCTGTTTCGATTGGTCACCGTGCTAGCAAAGTAGGAGTTGGCGCGTGCCTCATGCAAGATCAGGGCCGTGGCCGACAGCCCATTGCCTACGCAAGTAAGGTGAATAGCAGCGCGGAGACGAATTACTCTATTATGGAATTGGAGTGTCATGCTGTGGTCTGGTCGGCCAAACTGTTTCGGCCTTACTTGTACGGCCGCACTTTTCAGATAGTAACGGATCACGCTCCCCTCAAATGGTTGATGACTCGCCCGAATCTCGCAGGAAGGCTACACCGCTGGTCACTTACGCTCCAGGAGTATGAATTTGAAATTGTCTATCGACCAGGAGCGACTAATGTGGTAGCTGGCGCGCTGGCTAGGGCCCCAGCGGCGTCCTAGCAGCGACTGGACGAAAGAGTCGGCCACGAACCCGGCCGGCACGAGCGGATGCATCAGAGGCGAAGACGGAGGACGAGGAGCCCGACCCTGTGGTGCAGCACGGGAACGGGTGCAACGAGTCAATGGAGGTGCCAGCCGGTCTGGGTGAGGCGGCCGGGTTAACGAAAAAAGGGAACAGTGGGCCCGGCGACTGCATCAGAACGCCTATGGACGGACGCCCAATGACGAGGACACGAAAGAAAGCGGAAGCGGCGGCAGCCGCTCGAGCAGCGGAGCCAGCGGCAACGATCAGAGCCCAGCGCACGGGCGCGGTGGTACATTTAATGGACAAGCAGTCGATACCGACGGGTGACCAAACGCGGATGGCCCCACAACACAAACCACAAGCCTGCGCAACGACGAGCCGGAAAAAGGACACGACGCAGACATCGGCGAAAAACAAATCGGCCATCCTGCCGCCTCAGGCAGGAGCAGAACCAGCAGCGGGGCAACGCCACGAACGTCACATGCAGCAAGGAGTGACGCGCACAGTCTGAATTGGTCGGTGAGCAGGACGACGACGACGAGATGAATGTGGAGGGACGCTGCTGGTGACGGAGGACGCAGCTCAGCAGGGAAGCCGCCTGGTGCAGAAGTTGCTTGAGGCCGCGACGTACAATGGTATGAAGGTCGAGATGATGTACGCGCTGTCCGTGGTGCATACGAAGGAAGGACGGAGAGTGATCCTGCCACCAGCATTGTGGGCTGTAGTATTTAAGGAGTTGCATGGTTCTATTTGGGCCGGACATCTGCGAGGACCCCATACCTACGGACGAATAGCTCAATTGTACTGGTGGCCTGGGCTACGACGCGAAGTGAACAAGTGGGTGCGTGGCTACCAAGAATGTGGTAGCCGGAATGCGCGACCACGTGAACTGATCCCGCCTCTACGAAGTCTAAGGGGTGGAGATGTTGGCGATATAAGGGCGCTGGATGTAGCAGGACCCTTTCCGGTGGCGGACGGTGGGGAACGCTATGTGATAGCGGCATTGGAGTACGTCATGCGCTATGCAGTGACACGCAGCGTAATGCAGCATGTGTGGCGACCTTCCTGATGGAGGACGTGGTGCTGAAGTTCGGAGCCTTCAGAGAATTGCTGACAGACGGCGCGCCCGAGCTAACGGGCAAAATCATTGAGAAGCTGGTTGAGCTGCTACAAGCCAAGCAGATCAACCCTGTTCCGTACCGACCGCAGATGACCGTACTTGTGGAGCATTTCCACCGATCGTGGAAAGACTGCGTAGCTACCTACATGCATGATGAGAAGCAGAATGATTGGAGTGGCTGGGTGCAGTGTGCGGTGTACGCGTACAATTCGGCGAAGCACTCAACGGTGGCGTTGACGCCAAACGAGCTGATGATGGGCAGACGCCTACGAGGGCCAAATAAGCTGCTTCGGCGATCCGAGACCGCGGAGGTGGGTGAATTGATGGCCTATCACGCTCGACTGGTGTATGCAATGACGCGGAGCCAGGTATGTGCTGAGCGGGCAAGACGCAAGAAACAAGGGCGCCAAGCACGTTACTATGATCGTAAAGTGAGACAGAAGCGGGTGTTCCAGACGGGTGATCGCGGGTGGGTATACAACCCGCCAAGAGGGCCAAAAGCAACGAAATTTGTACATCAATGGATGGGCCCTATGAGGGTGCTCAAGTCTGCGGGTTACGACAACTTCTTGCTGCAGCGAGAGGATCAGAGCGGGGAGCCGGAGGTAATATTAGCACACTCCTCATTCTTGGTCAGCTACCATTACCCAGCGCCACTGCTACCGCAAGTGGCCGACGATATTGCCGCGCAGCTGGAGTATTAAGATCAGGCAGCAGTGGGGCACGATGACGAGGCGCCAGGAGCGGTTGTACGATCAGCAAAGGCAGGCCCACGTCGCGCCGCGCCTGGAAACACAGCGAAGCGAAGTAGACGAGGAATGGAGCGTCCGGACGCAGTGGGCGCCTCGAGTGAACGAATGGTGGAATTGCGCAGACGGCGGTGCAGGAACCGAGCTGAGCAATACGTACTGGAGTACCAGCTACGGCCAGTTGCTGGCCAAGAGCCGGCCCGATGGTGCAGTGTCGCCGAGTATGATGAACTGTATTGCGCAGGCAGGATCGTGGAAGACCCTGCGCTTGGGGAAGCCGTGTAACGGGTTGGCGGTAGCGGCGGCCGAAGATCGCGTTGAAGGCGAGTGGTTGCTGGTTGAGGGGGGGGCAGCCGTTTGACGAAGAGCCCCGTACGGACTGCAAGGCTGGCCGGTGGGTTATCGATGAGCGGCCCACAGGGTTGCTGCCAAAGATCGCGACGTGAAAAAGCTGACGGGCGCCTCGGCGGCTCTGCTTTGAGGCTGCCAGTTGCGGATTTGCTCCCGAGAGCCAAGCCCCTACACAGCGGGCACGCAGCAGAGGCCACCTGGGTCGAGCTGCCCACCGCTGCCGGACAGACGAGAGCGCGGCGAAAGCCACTTGGGCCGAGCTGCACAAACTACTGGACGACTGAGACGAGCGAGGAGGAGACCTGCAGCCCCGAGTCGACTGAGGACCGCACGACAGGACAGGCGCCCGAGGCGTACGTCCGAATGGTTGTGTACGGCGCACCAGATCGCGAGCGACGCGCAACGGTCCAGCGCTCACTGGGGATACGCCGCTGGACGTCAGCAAATTTATCCAAGCATCCCACGAGCTGAGCGGGAGCACTGCTCGCAGGAACGAGCGCGAGCAACTAAAATCTCGGGAGCGTGCTCTTGGGATTTTTTGCGCTGCCACTTTATTCGTTTCCACGGGGGAACACCAATCCCCGCTCTATAAAGCACAGCCCCTAATTGGATAAAAACCGGAGCTGCTACCACATCACGCGGGTTTGCTCTCGGCGGCGGCCTCCTTCTCGTTTTCGCTGCGCGCTCGGTGGTGGGCTCCGACCTGCACACCTCCTCTGCCAGGGTTGCTCTCCGCGGCCCTGCAGTCTTCGCCGGCCATTGTTATTTTGGCCAACTAGAGTTAGTTGCTACGAGCTTTGCTCCTTCGAGCTGCTCGATCTACTCGATCTGTTTTATATTGAAGGGGGAGCTGAAAAACGTTACGATCTTTGCTCGCGCTATGGCGGCGAGCTCGTAAATTCAGGTTTATTAGCTCGATCGTCCCACTGCTCGTGGGATGCTTGGATTTGTCCATGAGGGGCCGCTGGCGACGCGGCTCCGGCTTTTCGCTCCGGCGCAGCGCCGATGAGCTGCGTGACTGCCACTCACTGACTGGGAGTCAAGGGCCCGTGTCCAGGTGTGCCTGCCCCCCCCCCCC
>JAHQIV010000123.1:0-33567 GCA_030463285.1 Phytophthora europaea | reverse complement strand
AAAGGCCGTGCGCTCGGCGACTTCTACTGTACTCATCTAGAAGGCTTTGAGCCAGAACATCGCGATGGCAACCGTCCACTTTCATGCAGCCACCTGCACAACTAGCAGCTGAGTGGGCATTTACGTGTACCGCTAGTTAGTAGCTGGCCCCGGCCGTTTACATGGAGGCGACTGTTGTGCACCGTAGTAGCTGGCACATGCAGGGACTCCTTGTGCACGTAGCTACTGGATGTCTGCGACGGTGGCTTTATGGTTTGCTATACAACTTTCTTACGACTTACTTCGACTTACTGCTATAGCAACTTGCTTCACCTGATTGAATTCAAGACGAAAAGTGGCATATGTGACGAGGCAGCGACTCTTAACGATCTTTTCCATGATGTCAACTGGATCAGACCAGTGTCACACTGTCGAATAGATCAGGTGAGAGCCGTGCCGCACACAGATTTAGACGCATCCAGATTTAGGCATTTCGAATTTGGAATTGAGCTGCATGTATTAGATATGTAGGCTCTCTACCTGCCAAGGCTACAGGGACTTCGTCGTACTGAAGTACAGAAGCCGCAACGATTCCGCGTACCGAGCTCGAAAGTAAGGCCACCCCTCAAATATAAGAGCGGGCTACGAGGTGGGGGCCCGGATCGGGGTGTGCGACACGAGATTGATCTAGTGCCAGGCACTAACTGTAAACACTTCACCACACGACAGTGGCCACTTCCGAAGGAACAGGTCGACGTGATCGACGCCTTCTTCACGGCGAAGTATGCCGCTGGCATGGTGCGTGAGTCGAAGTCGCCTCATTCGTCCCCGACGTTTTGTGTGCGCAAGCCCAACGGGAAGTGGAGCATGGTGCACGCCTTCAACAAGTTGAAAGCAGCAACCATTCCGGCGTCGACGCCTATTCCTCGGAAGGATGTGTTGCAGAACAACATGGCAGGCTGCACGATCTTGAGTGCGCTCGACATGATCGACGGCTATTATCTGTTTCTGATGCGTGAGTCGGACATTCCGCTTACTGCGGTGAGCACTCCCAGCGGGATTTTGTGGGAATGGTTGGTAATGCCCCAGGGGCTGTCACACCCACCCGCCACATTCAATCGGCTCGTGACGCAGCTCTTCAGGCCGATGCGGCACGTACTTCGACGACATATTCGTGCACAGTCGTGCGTCGGACGGCAAGACGGCCGTCGAAGCACATCTCGACCACCTCCGAGAGGTTCTCTTGTGCATGCGCGAGAATCGCCTCTATGCGAATATCAGCAAGTGCACCTTTTGACGCCGAGGAGATTCCCCTCTTGGACTGTTTCCTTGGCAAGGACGGTGTCCGCGCGGACCCTGAGAAGGTGTGTGGCATCGTACAGTGGCCGGTGGGCGTATCGCAGAAGGACCTGCGTAAGTGGCTCGGCCTGGCCAACTACTTGCACAAGTACAGCGCCAACTACGCCGAGATGGCACGACCGCTGACTAATCTTCTCAAGAAGGACGCGATATGGTCGTGGACCACCGAGGCTCAACAGACTTTTGAAGCCATCAAGAGCAGCCTACAGGGCGCTCCGATTCTGGCTCTGCCGACGAGGATCGCCCTTTCAGCGTGGTATGTGATGCATCCGACTTTGCCATTGGCTGTGCCTTGTTGCAGGTGGATGCCGAGGGCCGTGAGAGGGTGGTCTCCTTCCAGTCTCGCCAGCTGAAGGCGGCGGAGAAGAACTACCCCGTCCACGACAAAGAGCTCTTGGCGATGAAATACGCCTTGGTCAAATTTCGGGTGCACCTGTTAGGTAAAAAACCCTTTGTGATCTATCTGCACAGATCATGCCTCGTTGAGGACGGTGACATCGTCGCCTCACCTCTCGCAGCGCATGGCGCGGTGGCTGTCCTTCTTCGCCGAGTACAACTTTACGGTAGAGTACAAGCCAGGGAAGCAAAATGTCCTCGCGGACGCGCTCTCTCGGCAGCCCGACTACAAGCTGGCGCATCTGGCCTACCTCGAGTCACCGCTCTGTGAGCTTATTCGTGAGGCGTATGCCGATGACGACGACCTCGCAGGTCTGGTGGCGGCGCTGAGCGCTCCAGACAAGTCCGTCGAGCTCACGGCACGGCAGCGTTCGCGTTTGCACCGCTACTCGGTAGTGGAGGGCTTACTCTACTACCAAGTAGCAAAGGCGACGAGCCTCCAATAGTCGTTCCGAACGACGAAGATCTGCGTCATCGGGTCATTTATTGGGCTCATGATACACCGCTTAGCGGCCATCTTGGGCGGGAGAAGACATACACATCGGTGGCGCGCAACTTCTGGTGGTCCCACATGTACAAATGGGTACGCACGTACGTGCAGACATGTGAGACGTGTCAGCGCGTCAAGTCTGCGCCGTCGGCGTCCGCGCCTCTGATGAGTTTGCCGGTACCGGCAGATTGCTGGCGCTCCGTGATCATGGACTTCTTCTTCGAGCTTCCGGTTGACGCGCGTGGCCACACTGGCATCTTGGTGTTTATTTGCCGTCTTAGCAAGATGGTGCGGCTGGCCGCTGTGCGGAAGAGCGTAGCAGCGCCTCGGGCGGCGCAGCTATTCGTTGACAACGTCTTCCGTCACCACGGCCTCCCCGAGGCATTCGTGAGTGACAGAGACCCCAGATTTGTGTCTCACTTCTGGCAGCACCTCTTCCGCCTTCTCGGTACGAGATTGGATATGTCCACAGCGGATCATCCTCAGACCGATGGTCAAACCGAGCGGGTGAACCGTGTTCTGGAAGACATTCTTCGTAGTGTCTGCGCTGCAGAACCCTCCAAGTGGAGTACGCTTCTTCCACAAGTGGAATTTGCGCTCAACTATGCCGTGCATTCGTCCACTGGCTTCACTCCGTTCTACGTGAACGGGCTGCGGCACCCGTGTATGCCGCTGACGTTGCCGCCGGCTTCGAATTTGGGTGGGGGAGAGGCTAATGCCGAAGACCCAAGGGGACTTAAAGGCCTAAGAACGTCCGTCAAACGGAATCTGCTCTCGTTTATCGAGACCGATGAGGCTGTTCGACAGCGCGTACGTGACGCCATGTCTGCCGCTCAAGACACTCAGAAGGAACACAGTGATCGCCAAGGGCGCAAGAACACACAGGTGTTTAAAGTGGGAGATCAAGTTTTAGTAAACGCAAAAAACCTTCCTACTGAGGCGGTCTCCGCCGTGGGCAGCACGAAGCTGCGACCTCGCTTCGTCGGACCGTTTACGGTTATAAGGGTCCACGGCCACGCCTACACGTTGGACTTGCCATCTTCCATGGCCACGCATCCGACGTTCTACGTTGGGCTGCTCAAGCCTTATCGCCCGGCGTCAGTTGCTAACCCTGCGGATCTTGCGTTGCAGAGTACTGGCGAAAGGTATTCCCCACCAGCTGAACGAGCTCTTCCTTAGGAACAGGAGCAGGAGCTGGAGCAGGAGCTGGAGCAGGAGCTGGAGCAGGAACGGCAGCCGTTGGGCGGCGCCTCTCTTGAGTCTCCAAGTGGATCACACGGTCATACAGATCTCGGATCCAACCAACGTGGTCGCCCAGGTAGCGGCGCCCCTGTCCGTCGATCTGTTCGCCTTGCGAACAACGGTGCATCACGTGGTCCATCTCCAGACCACTTTAAAAGTGGGAATTTGGCGTAATTTCCCGTTTTCCCATTTCTGGGGGCCTCTAAGTATATTCAAAAATTGGGAAACCGACTCAAAATGGCAGCGGGTCTGTAGGCAAAAGCACAGCCCGAGTTGCATCTTCAGCTGCAACGGGGCTATCTGGAATCAATACGACAACCACAACCACGGTGAGAATTACAACCTTGCCGCTGGTCTTTCAAGGACCAACCGTTGGCAGGACAGTAGGAGAGATTGTAGGCAGTTTAGGCAAGTTCATCAATCTCACTTTCGAATTTACCTGGCAAGCAACAAGCAGCACAAACAGAACTTGACACAGGGTCTCCCGAGGCCGAGGCTTCCACACGACGGACCCCTGTCGCTCAAAGCAAAAGCGTCGATTCGGCAGTATGAAGCAGACAAAGCTGACCGGCAAGGAGAAGGCGCCAGCAAAGACGGCAAAGAAGAGCGTGAAGTTCGTCAATGGGCACTTGACCCGATTTGGATTGAAGGCCAGCAATCGCCACGCTAGCACTGCCGCTGTAAAGATGGTAGTATGCTGTTTTTGCCTGGCGTTTGGTCGAGAAGCCTCTCGAAATGGAGTACAGGGCACGACAAAGCCTCGCAAGAAAACTAAGAATCCAAAGCATTTCAATTCTTTCCGCACGGGCTTGTACGATAAGCACCTAGATAAGCAACATCCTCTGAAGTGGAAGGCGATCGATTCGGAGGCCGCCAAGGACGAGTTCTTTCGTTCGTCCCCGTCCCCTACATTGGGACGCTGAACGCAGTGTTCGAGACTGAAGGCCCAGTCGAATACACGTTCCAAGCCAGCGTCATTGATACAATTACTGGCAAACTGTTGTGTACCTACGCCGACAGCTCACACTTGTGTCAAGCATGCGCACAAAATGCCCGACTGTAGCAACCACACGATGGCTTTCGATGTTTCAAGTTGCCGACTGGATGTGCCGGAACGTGTTCGGGATCCGAGCTCACCTGGCAGAAAAGACACCACAATGCCAACCAGACCTGGTCTGGTGGGTTTTTATTTGCTGTGAGAGAACTAAGCCGCGAAGCCAACGCCGTATTTGTCTCGCTGCAAGGCCTTACAACTCTTGTTTCACAACAGAACGATCGTCTTGCAGGTCTAGACACTAGGCTCTGTGGTATATCTGGTGTCATCGGCCCCCTGAGCACAGAGGATATTGAAGGTCTTTCTCTAAGCGGCCACAAGACCAATGGAGCATTTGCCGTGTCTCAGCCAGTGGCTCTTGCGTACGTTGAAGGGGTCGAGTTTTGGGTGCACGACAATCTCAGCGAACTGTCTCCGCAACAGAAGAAGAGTGTGGTAGCAGCCGTGGCCGACATGCACTTGGAGGCAGTGTCCGGCATTTATGCGCTTGTCAAACACACCGCGGAATAATATCCGGTGATCCCTAAAGATTTACTCGCGTCCTCGATGACCGATCTGTCGTCCATGATCAACACCCGTCGTGTTCAACTCACTTGTCACGTTGGAGAAGCCAGAATCTATCAGATCAGATCAGAGTTCAGAGAGCTCACTCACTTGTACGCGACAGACACAGGCTTCCAATCCGCAATCGATTCTTTCGACCACCTACTCGCATCTTTCGACGCTATGTGGCAGCTAGGCGATGCGTCTCCCAGATTCCCTGCACTCGCCAACTTTTGTGCAGGGTTCGCCTCAGTCTTCCCTAAAACTGCTACGGTTGAGGCAGATTTCTCGGTGGTGGGCTAAGAGAAGAACGAGAAGCGCTCCAGCATGACTGATCTGTCTCTCGAAGGGATTCTACACTGTAAGCAGTTGGTCACGCATCGTTCTCCTACCTGAATGAACAGTGTTGAAGGCGGCACGGTCTGTATTGAACTTGAATAGACTTCCACTTTTCCCACTTTTGAATGGCCCCAACCACCACTTTGGAGTGAAAAGAGGGAAATGTGGGAACTTCCACTTTTAAAGTGATCTGTCCATCTCCTTACCAAGCTGGCCAACCTGCGCAGGCAGATCCCGCACACGGTGTCGAAGATCGTTCAAGTCCCCAGGGGTACTCTGGAGTTTCTCCACGAGAGCTTCCGCAGCCTGTACTCGAGCGCGCAGCGCCACCATGTCCGCCCGCTGGCCATCCAGCAGTCGCTGACAGGCCTCCACGGCCGTTAGGAGGCTCTCCATATTGGGACGAGAGCCAGTCGAGCGACGCTGTGCGTCCTTTTCGGACACCACGCCCATCGCGGGCTCCGCCTCCTCTGCTTGCTAATTAGGGCGCTCTCTACTACCACATCGAGACGATACTGAAGCGCCGCGGGCGTAGCGGTCAGTACCAGTACCTGGTGAAGTGGTGTGACTACCCGAGTAGTCATAACTCATGGGAGCCTGGCGGTCGCCTCGAGAAGGACTGTGCCGACCTCGTGGCCGCTTTTGAGCGTGCCCACGGAGCTGGTCGGCGCTAACAGGGCCGAGAACACTCATAGGCTCTATCGGCTGCGAGTGCCAAGACTTCTGAATCTTCTGTATGACCTCCTCGAGGATGTCCCCTGGGAAGGGCTTGTGCCGATCTAGATATCGGCCTGACCAGGTGTCGTCAGCGATCATCTTTGCGATGCGAAACCGAAGACGACGTCGAGCCAGCCAATCGATCCGGTACGGAGACTCCAGGAACTCGGGCATATCCCAGGTGGAGTAACCACGCCTTGAACTCCGTCTCGTTCCGCTGGCGGGCCAAGCCGGTATCCGAGAGGAGCCCGACCGGGCATTTGTTGCACTGCGGCGCCCCAGGACCAGGTCACGAAGGTGCTCCCGATATTCGTCCCGTGTCCAATATCACAATGCGAGGAGTTGTTTGCGGGTGCGAGGGGAGCCAGCCTCACGATCACACTTGGCGCCAACCGCCTGAGAGGCAGGCTGGCGGGAACGATCGCTCGGGGCTCTGCCGTTTCTCGGGCTGCAGCAGCTCGGGTGGGACACGCTCATCAACACCGGCTTCAGTGATGATTTGCGGCTCCTGCTCGGCGGATAGAGGGGCATCTCGGCGAGACTTGTTCTGCTCCGCGGCCTTGGCGCGTGTCCTTGGAGTAATCGGGCTTCCAGGATGGATGACACGCTGCTACTCAGTGAGCTGGGGTGACGCGCTCGGGTCCTCGACCTCCCTGGCCTCTTGGTCATTGTTGGAAGCAGACTCCACGTAGTCCACCTGCAGCGAAGGGTCCTCCGGCGACGGAGGTCGCTCCTTGGGTGGTCTCAGCCGGCGGTGCCGGCTCCTCGGGTGGATCAGTGGCACCAGTGGAGTCTGCTTCACTGGAAGAAGTTGCCCCGGATTTTGTGGCTCCAGGAGCCTTCGGGCCGTCGTCCGACGAAGACTCATCACCGGTAATGAGCCCGGGGTTCGGAGTGTCCGTGTCGGACTCGCTGCTGCTCTTCTCCTCATGGGGACCCGGCAGCAGCACCTCCTTGCGCTTGGGGATCCGCTCCAGGGTCGTGTTGGCCTCCTTCGTGGCGGCCTTCTTCGGAGTAGGCTGCTTCGCAGCGGGCTTCGGGGAAGCAGCCTTCTTCTTGGCGGATGATGCAGCCTCGGCGAACCCCTCGAGGTCGGCGGCCCATTGGGCATCGTCGGCGGCAGCCTTGGACTTCGGTGACAGCGGCATGGCCGACGGGCTTAGCGGCGCTGCATCTTGCGCGTTCAGGCGTGGATTCGTGAATGAGGCCGAGCCCGAGTTTCCGCTGGATTTCCCCCTTGGAAAGGTGCTTCCCGTTTGGGTATGGGAGGGTGTAACGGGGCCAATGCTGGCCACTGTCCTTTACAAAGAATTGGAGACCGACCGCTCTGGACTTGCGGTCGCTCCCTGGTGTCGACCACTCCACCTTGAGTGGCACACACCAGGTCCTCTCCGAAGGAATATTCCTTAGACCTCTCCTAGATGATGTGCTTAGTATGAGTCAATCGTACTTAAGGACACGGGCCCCTCAGAGCCAACCGCTCGGGAAGATCGCAACTTAGGGATTCAGTATACAGATATAAAGCAGTAGATAGAAACTTATGAGTGTTATTAATACAAAGAAGTTTTACTCTAACCAAGAAGTGTGCAAGTCGTTCGGTACCCGGTACCTTAGGCGATAGGGAAGGCAGGTCCTTTGCATATTAATACGCAGAGACGCCAGGCGTCTGCGACGGTTAGCGTGTTACGCTTCCTCCTAGCTACGGTGCTTGTGACCCTCATCACACCCCGTCTCTGACTCAATCGGAACGGAAAACAACATTCAGTGGGGTGTTTTGATACAACGAAAACCGCAACAACGAAAAGAAAGCATGCGTCAAGCGCATGTGGTAGTTTATATATTTCTGGGTTGTTTAAGCCACGTTTCGGCTCAACACACCATGTACTTGCTGAGATATCGCACCGCGAAGATGGATTCCGTTGAGGTGGAGTCATTGCACCATGCCGTAAAATAGCCGACAGCCGACCAACATGGCTGACGCGATTATGATTGGTCAAAACTAAGTAAATCGATTATTGGGTCAAAAATCTCCGCACACCCACTCCCCACACGCCAAGTGCACCCACCACCCTCAGATGCAGACGACAACGATAATCAAGCCAGGCCCCACACGAGCACCAGGGACAGCAGGCACAGAGGGGTTGAACGGCAGGATGCACGAAGTCGACGTGGATGATGTAGGAGGATGGTCAAGGAATATATTCACAACACAAGAAGGAGCTGAGGAAAAAAGTCACGTGCTCATGTCTCGCAAGCATATGAAGCATCAGTCCGACTTTGACGCCGCCACAACCATGGCCTTCCTGCTCGATACAGGCCGCAGTTTGATCCGTAAACTAAGTAACTAGACCATTACCAAAAAACTCGACCATTACCAAATAAATTAACCCTTACCAAATAAATCGACCATTACCCAATAACCCGTCTGCTACCTAGTTATTCGACCAGCTCTTGCATCTTGCCACGCAGTGTCGCACGGAACTTATCAGCCTTCGACGCCGTGCACGAACCTGTCAGCTTCTTGATTTCATCCAAAAGGGTGATCGGCGACTTGGCCATGATGTAACGGGCAATTCTGTCCATGCAGTAGAGCATGTAAATACCACAGTTGTAGTTGTTGCGCTGCTGGGGCTCCATTGTGATCGCCCAACCAGCCAGATGAAACGCACTGTCGCGAACTTCACCTAAAAAACGTTTGGCCACATCAAATACGTACTTGGACTGGTGCCTGGCTTCAACCGAGTCAACATGATAACATGTGACTTTATCAGACAGCGGCTGCTCCACCACTAGCAAACTTCAATGCCCCAGCCCCGAAATTGGGATGAGAACAAATGGATAAGACGTCCATTCAATCTTGTCCACAAGACCCTTCACAGCAGAAAATGACTTTTCCGACTGATCCACGTGCTCAATTTGAGCAAACAGAGAGCACCCAAATGGATACACAGCATTTTTGCCGCGCGCAATGCGCTTGTAGATCACATCCAAAATTGAAGCCGTCAACGGCTGGCACGGCTCCACCGAAAATAAATCTTCCTCGAAAATGCTGATCTTCATCTGCTCCTGAAAGCTTGTGTTCTGTAGTTGAAGTGGAATTTAGCCGTTTTGCTGCGGTTGCGCATCAAATAACGTCTCTTGGCCGGAATGGGTTGCACCAAACTGCATTCTTCATCGCAGGCCTTTCCAATTTGCTCCACCTGGTGATCTTCTTTATCACTGTTTACGTCTTCCGAGCCCTCGTCTTCCGAGTCTTCGTCGTCGCTTTCCTCTTGTTCACATGCGGCTTTGTAACTTGCGTCTTGTTCACCCGTGTTCTCAGAAGAATAGTCTTCGCTCGGCTGGTTGGCGCGCTGGGGAGGAGTGGTTTCGCAGCGTTGTCCCTCGGTCGGCAGCTGGACGGTGTCCGAGGTTAGCAACGCGGGTGTAATAAACAGCTTTTTGCAGCGCTTGATGAAACGAGTTACCCAAACCTTTTGTGCGCCCTCAGACTTCATCATAAACTCACGTTTTGTGCGGCAGTAGCTCAGAATATCTGCATGCGTGGCCGATCCATCTTGGCGTAGACACCAGGGATGGTCAATCCATTATGCACTTGCCAATTGCGCAACAATGAATTGAAGACTTGACCCTCAGTTAATGAATTGGAGACCACCAGAGAATGGCCGTAATGAATTACAATCCGGCAATTCATTGTGAATTGAATTGACGTTAGACTGGTAACTTACATATTGTATTGGAAGCTCCAACAGCCGACCAACTATCCACCAGCGCACCTTGCTGCAAAAGCACTGCCTCCTTCAATCTCAAACATTCCTTCGAGCCAACAATGACCTCCAGCGCCGCTGTCTGCCGCTTCTTCTTCGAAGAGCTTCGTGAAGCCCACGAACGTGCCCCCGCGAACGAGCGCATCGAGCGCTTTCTGGAAGTGTCTACCAGCGCTGTTCAGCCGGTTCACGCGCCGCAACGATCGTCCCATCGGTTCCAATGTCGCCTCTGCCCAACATCATCGCCCAGAACCCCTCCAGGGGTTACACGAACCTCATGAACCATCTGCGAGCACGGCACCCCGACTACGAGCAGACCATGCAGACCATGGCTGCCGAGATGGCCATACCCTACGTGTGCTCCGAAAAGGTACAATGTTACTTGCTGTGCTCTTGAATGTTGTGCTATTCTAAAAATATCATTGATTTATACTATTAGGCCAAAGCTGGGTTCGGATGGATCGACTGGATCGTCGGTGCGGAGCTGCCGCTGAGCTTCTGCGAGAATGAGCTCACGCGGAAGTACGCTGGATTCTCGCCGATCTCGAAGGCCACGCTCAAGAAGTACCTCGCTGCCCTAGTTGCTCTTGTAGAGGGGTCTCTCTCGATAACAACAGGTGAACTCTACGCTCTGCTGTTTGACGGGTGGTCGGCAGGCTCAGACCACTTTGTCGCAGTGTTCATCTGCTACATCAAGGACGGTGAAAGGAAGAAGCATCTGCTTGTGTTCGCGCCGCTAGCCGACGAGACAAACCAGACAGCTCCCAACCATATGGACTTCATCCTTCGGACGCTTGAGCGCTTCGACATCGATCCTTGTGGCGCAGTTTGTCTGATCGGAGACAATTGCGCCACGAACATTTCTACTGCACGACTATTGGGAGTGCCTCTGGTAGGCTGCTCCAGCCACCGCCTGAACCTGGCCGCGGAGCGCGTGTTCAAGAAGTACGAAGTGGAGCTCGACTTAATCGCGGCCGTGATGCGGAAGCTGTCGACAACCAAGGCATCGGGTCACCTGAGGCGACTGGCCCCTCTCGAACCTGTTCGTCGTAATACAACATGGAGCAGCACATTCGACATGGTGGATCGGTTTCTCGAGATTTTGGTGCCTGCGCGTACCGTGATGCTTCAAGTATAAGACCCTGCCCTGATGCCCAGTCCAGCACAAGTCGCCCGAATCGAATCCCTTCGCAAGAACGAGCTGTCCATCTTCCAGTCAGTGAGTATGGCACTCCAAGACGAATGCACTTCGCTAGCTGACGTGCGCGCTATTTTCGATGAGGTGATTGCAGAATTAACTGAAACAGCCCACCACCTAGGCGCGAATGCGGCAATTGTCAAGTTCCGACACTTCGAAAACGCCATTGTCAAAATCCAACAAGATAATCAGGGAGAGCTATTGGCTGCTGAGCTGAAGGCGGTACGAAAGCTCGTGGCTAGTCCCACCAAGCTCAACGCTGGTGACGACGACGAAGATCTCAGGTTCGCGGGCCGCTCACTCAAACGGCGCAGGCTAGCGGCGGATCAGGATCACAAGTTCGTCAACACCACCTTCCTGCAACCTACGTCGAATGCAGCTAAGCGTCTTTTTTCGATGGCTAAACGGCTCTACAATGACAAGCGAAAGCGCTTGCTGCCACGTACGCTTGAGCGGCTCATCTTCTTACTAGCAACACGCGATCTGTGGGGGCTAGCTGAAGTAGCCCAAGTAGTTGACCAAGTAGAGTGAGTGGTCAATTTATTGAACATTGAAGTGGTTCGTTCGCTTGTAAGTGCATAATGTAGTGGTAGCGAGGTTCAACATGGCAATATTCAGCGGGAGCAGCTTGCTGCTGCCACCCTTCATGTAAATGGATTATTACGCTCATGGCAATATTCAGCGGGAGCAGCTTGCTGCTGCCACCCTTCATGTAAATGGATTATTACGCATCCCTGGTAGACACTGCTCGTAGTATTCTATGACAGAGGCTTCATATCCCGCTATCTCAGGCTTTCTCCCTGCGCCTTTAGCTCAGATACGATTGGGGGGGGGTTGACTGGAACAGGCTCCTTGCTCAGCGTGGGGTCGGAATATCTGTTTCGCCAGCCAATTAGCGTCCCTTTCGGCCTCTTGAGCTGACGGGAAGCTTCGGTAGGACCCCACTCATCGCGGTGCTTTCGCCACGACTCCAGCTCCTCGATGATCACGCTTTCCGAAAGGTCTTGTCGACGGCGTCTCTCCGGGTCGGCCATGAGGTCCGCGCCTTCTTTCCGAGGGGGGATTTTGTTTTGTGACCACGAACTACAGTTCGTATAACCCGGTCGCTGAATTGTGTAACCAGTCGTAAAATGTGTAACCAGTCGTTATACTTAGTAACCAGTCGTAATATCATGTAACCGGTCGTACTATGATGTAACCGGTCCTATTATTGTGTAGATAGTCGTACTATTATGTTCCTGAGTCGTAATATTCAGTACCAGTCGTAATATTGGGTACCTTTGTCGGGCCTTTTATTACGTAACCGAGTCGTACTATTCGGTAATAGTCTAACAATTATGTAATCGAGACGTAATATTTAGTAATTGTCGTACTATTATATAAACCGGCTGGACTGATTAATATCATGCTTTAGCACTGGTGCTCCTTTCTACTGAAACAGATTTTTCGTCTCTTCGGATGCGGGGTCTGAGATCATGCCTACTGCAATACATGCGTGATGGTGTTTTATCAGTTCTGCGAAGGCCCCTTCACGGTGTAGTGTACGGAGCTGTTTGAGAAGCCCAGGCCCAAACTTGCGCTTAACCTCATGGCTGTGCAGGAAGCCTGTAAGCCGACTTCAGCCTTGGTTCCTGTTTTCAGGACGCAGTCTGCATAATCGGAAGCAGTAGGGTCCAAGTGAAATCTTTCAGGAAGGAAACGCTTCATGAACCCCACAATTTGTTTTATCTGCGGCTTGTATTGCCTCTCACTGCTGACGTCCCAGAGGCGAGGCGATTTGGTGTACCATTCGAACCAGTTTGCCGCTGCTGATTTGATTGCCGATCGCACTCTCCCTTTAGAATCAGTGTTCTTTGCCTTCTCCTGTGTTGGCAATGCAGCTTGTGTGCTGCTCGGTCGGGCTGTCGCGGGCGACTCATTGCACTCAGCACCAACGGTAGACAGCTTCGATTGCGCCTCCAGTGCACCGATCCGCGACCTTAGCTGACGGTTCTCCTCGATCAGCTGCGTGATCACAATGTTCTGGTGGTTAATGAGCTGCATTTCTCGTGTGAAAGGTTTTGATTCAGGTTCTGAGACAGCAGCGCTGGCGCCACGGTTTAATTCCACACTCCACGCCAGGATGTCTGGTATTGCTACTCCCAGCGAAAAAAGGCACGTCCGCATCCTCGATGCATACGGACTCGTCGGATATCTGTCATTCACTTCGGGTAGGTGCTGGATGAGCGTTACTGTAAATAAGTCAACAACTTGCCTGTCAAGGTTTAGAGACCTATCTTGAAATCCGGTGCTCGACACAAAAAGCTGATTACCTAGCTGGCGAATTTTGGTCCTCGTAACGGAATCAAACACCGCAAGGGGTGGATTGCTGGACGCTCGTCAGATTTCCAGTTGCTGAGCACCTTTGATACTCTCTTGTCTTCGGTGGTAGTATTGAATACGTACGCAAATGCTTTGTTTGTAACACTCATACTCCAGTTACCCCGATCAAAGATCCAACGCGCACTCAATGTCGAGTCGCCATTAGCGTGCTGTGCCCTGCCGCGTCGGAATGAGTGGGACGATAAATTTGCCGTGATGTCGGCCTTATCCTGTTGAGCTGTCGCTCCTTTCAGGTTGACGTAACTCTGTAATTTTAGCGGGACAGCGCCGCGCTTACTCTTAGAAATACGTGTTTCCGGTTCCACAGCTCCGTCGTCATCTCCGCAGTGTAGCAAAACGTCAGCAAGTGGAATATCGTTTTCTTTAACTGACGACTCAGCATCGTCACTGGATGATATCAAAGCGAGGTTGAGCAGGGAAGATATCGGAAAAGTCTGCATGACTAACGCCATCGCGACGGCATTTATCGGGCAGGTAATGAACGAGTCTTTATCCGGGAAAAGTGATAACCCCTGCTCCTCCGAGGTCTTCGCTCGAATCAGACGAATGAAGAGCACGCTATCAGCTGACAACGACAGGTTGCACTTAGGAATAAACGTAAGATCCGACGCTCTTCCAAATGCATACCACATAACCACGAGTAGGGCTGCGTCTTGGTACTCGGTCTCTCCAATTGCATCATAGTAAAGTCCGTCGACTAGCGAGCGCAGGTCATTCTTGGTACAGGCTGGAGCCTTTTCCACCATGCCTCCATGCTGACGTAGAAGACAGAGGCGCCCCTTCCCATCTTGAGTAGTTGCTGCTCGATGGCGTTACGATGTGGGGGGTAGCAATCTAGCAGCCAGTTTTTCACGCTGCGGTAGTAGCTCATCACCATGCTCCGCTTTCGTGGATCGCCACCCTTCCCGTTCGAGAACGCGAGGAACATGGCAAAGCGGTCCATCAGCTTCAAAAAAGCAACGCCACGACTATCTGCTAGCAGAGAGGCTCGAACAAACTCACTCGTCACATTTTCCTTGGCAAGGAAGTGCTCGAAGGTGCTGATTGCTGTTGCGAGCGCGCGCTTTGTATTCTCGGGGGCGAGATCCTGGAGACTCATATGCTGCTTCTGTTGTGTTCTTGGGTCTGCTGGCTACTGAGCTACTGACTCGATGTTGTGGAAGATCGCGAATGACTAGAATTTGTATGGGATCCGTCGGAAACCGACTCGATATTGCGCAACTGCGCGAGTTACTTGCTTCTTGTATCAGGACGTAGCATGTTTGGTTGGCCTTGCCGACATGATGCGTCGGCAATCGTCGGCAGGGCAATATCCCTAACCCTAACAATTTCATTGGCAGAAAAGGCAGCATAATTCCTATTCATTGGAGGAGGCCACTTATAATTAATTTGATTGGTTGATAATGTGTATACAATATCGAGGATAAAATCCGTCGGCGCCTACACGATATTCTTCCTTGTCTGCATTTTCAAGGATAATGTTGCACACACATGTACATTATCGGCCATTGGCAACCCGGGTTGTATTTCTCGCATCGCTGGTCAATGGTTGGGCGGTTGCCCAGTATCGACCAGGATTGTTGCTGATACTGCACCGAAAAGGCGGGGTATCAATTGCAACTGAGGTTGCGTTTACGGTAGCAGGTGCCGAGCAGTTTTGCAACCCAAAATCCCATACAAAAAGTCAGTCACGGGTGCAAAACGGCGCCTCCAATACAAAATCAAAGTTCTTTTGAACTGATGAAGGGTTGCAGAAGCATTCCGCACCATGGCAAGTCGCTACAAGCCGAGCTTGTGAATTTCATGTCTTACAAGGACAAAATGGAGTATAGTAACAACAGCGTGTTCACCGTGGTGAAGCTCCTCCACCAGACGATTTTTTTTCTGGCGCTGCGCGCCGACACAGACCGTTTTTTTTCTAGTGCCTTCGCATTCTAATGGGCTAACCTTCTTGGAGTGCTCCTGGTCTAATTTGGCAACGCTCGCTGGCTTTCACGCCATGGGCGTCGTGTAGTGCTCAAATCAAGCCCAGTGAAGTGAAACAAGCTCAGGCGTCCGGTAGAGCTTAGCGAAAGCTTACGTTACACGTTTTACTAGTTGTAAAAGTTTGTGCCGCATACGATAAGCTGCTCTCAGTACTAAATGTTCTTCTAGTAGCCCTGCGCAATGATAAAAAGCGCGACAGGCATCCAAGTCTGCGTGCTTAGAATTATAAATGTTTTTAACCCATCAAGAGAAAGTAGCAACCCCAGTTGCACAACTCGCTGGTATTTATACAGTACCACTATTACAACTATTACATGGACAACTTAGGAAACACCTAGTGTCGAAGGGAGTGAGAGCGGCTCAGTCACGGAGCTGTGCCGGACCAAGTTGGGGAGAAGCAGGTGAATGAGGTGTAGCTGACCCAGGTGAGCGAGATCAAGGGCAGCAAGTCGTGACGGTGGTCTTGTTCCCGGCGGGTGCACGGAGGTACCACTAAGGGCTAGGTTAACCCTTTCGCGATGAAAGGAGGTATTTTGCTTCCTTTAACCCGTATTACATACGGTAATACAACCGTTCTTCAAGTGAAGTACCCGTATGTAACCACGTTAAAGGAAGCAAAATGCCTCTTTTAAGCGACTTCAAGCACAGAGTCACGCAATTATTTTCATAGTCGTAACAGAAAAATACAGAACCACGACACTTTTTTCATAAAAGTAAGTACAAATCCTAAATGGAAGATTTGAAGGCTGCCCATCACATACCTTAAAGGTAGCAAAATGCCTCCTTTAAGAAATATTGACTTCGATTTGTATACTATTGTTTAGCCGAGTGGCTCGCGAAAGGGTTAATAATGGCATTTGGTGAGCAATGACTTTTACTCATGAATTCACATGTCAACGCATTTGGCCGGAGATAATTTTTCAAGACGCTGCTTTGGTCGATACCTTCTGAAGTGCACAAACCGGCTTAAGAACATAACGAAGTGTCAAATACAATATACTTTATAGCTAAGACTAACGCTGCGGCTTTCGTTGTTTCGAACTCCCAACACAATCGGTTCCGAGTGAGTCCGGTATACTGTTTAAAATACCGCAACGAAGCTGGAGTTTCCCCAATTGAAGTGGCACCGCCGGCCTGCAGCAGCACAGCCACGTACGGGCCCTTCGTTGCCACGGCACCCCCATGACAAGCTTCAAGCCGTCGGCAGGCAACTCCTTCTCGTCGTCGAGACAATACGAGTTCCAATCTGCTGAATTTATCCGGCGTCGTACTGGAATTATACCTAAATAGCCGAGTGAAATCAGCGACAAGGTGCTGGCCGTCGTCGGCGGCCAGCACCTTGTCGCTGATATCACTCGGCGTATCGTCAGAACGTTTGCAAAGCACAATACGTGCGCGCCTATAGTTCAGAGTTCCCTCGTGCAGCGCACGACACTAATAAAATTAGCATGTGTTACCTGTCAACGTGCATAATACAGTGTACGCGCCACATAACTCAAAAATAATAAACTTGTCCAGGATTTCAATCACTGAACTAAGACGCAGCTTTTCCTCAACCACAAGCTACGTATATTTTTTTGCGCAGAATAGTAATGATATGTAAATCGGTAAACACGCCGTGAGTGCTATGAAACCAGCGTAATAAATGTTGCGTTATTGAGATCTATTGCTCATTTACAGACCACTTCTAAAGTGGGAAATTTAAGATTTGTCCCAACTTTCCCACTTTTGAAACCTCAGCAAAGTCGCTCTAAATTGGGATGGCTATACTGAGCCACCTGCATATCTCGGCCCACGGGGGTCGTTACATGAGAAGAACCAAGAGAGGTAGCTGTAGGCGTAACCACCAAGAAAGCGCCTGCTGGCAGAATACAGGAGTTCCGCTTTCTCAAGACCCAGCTCACATCTCCTTCCTCACCGCTAGTCGCCTAGCCACTCAAGATCCGACTCCCAACATTCTAAGCAGCAGAGGACTAGTGGTCATGACGAGATCGAAGCAGACGAAACTAGACGCAGCGCTGCAGCAACGCAAGACAGCACGAAAAGGAAGCAAGTATCAGCCAAGCTACGCAGTGCGATATGGGCTCCGGATCTGCGCGCGTAAGGATGCGTCTGGCGATGTTGAATCGGTAGCTTGCCGCTTTTGCACTGTATTTGGCAAAGAAGACAACTCTGTGAGCCTAAAAGGTCAGCCAGCGCCGCGCAAGAAAACGACGAACCCAAAGACTTGGGCTTCATTTCGAACAGATTTATTTGAGAAGCACTTGAGAGGTCAGCATCCCTCTAAGTGGGCGGAGTATACAGCGCTAGCGACCGACATGGATCGCGAAGCTTTCTTTAAGACTAACGGAGTTCCGTACGCAGAGACTCTGCAGGCGTCATTTGAACTCGAAGAGTCGCCGCAGTTCACGATTCAGCGCCCCCTCGTCGAAGTCATCATTGGTCGTCTACTTTTTCACGTGGATGACCAGCTCAGGGTCTCCTACGAGCGTACAATGGCGATATTCGAGGAAAAGGAAGACGTGTTCGTCGTCGAAGAGAAGCGGCCGTCTCGTTTCCGTCTTTGTGTCGAGTTCATGAGTGCTGGAGCGACATTTCGGATGGCGGCCAAAAACATGCAAGCTACCCAGAACGAGACTGGTCTATCCAGACTTGGAGGATGCAACGCTGCTGTAGCGGCAAGATATGCTTGAATCGTCTGCGCTGTTTCATTGGAGCTACTATCGCAGTTAATATTGACGACGTGGGGTTTTTCCTTAGCTCTTGATTGTGCCACACACCAAGGAAAGTCGTACGTCGACGTACGATGCCGATTCTCGGTCGGGGCAGAGCTCCATAACTTCCATTTGCTTGCTATCCCACTATTCGATCGTCACACGGCAATCAACATTTTCTCAGTTGTCGAGCAGTTCCTCGATGCGTCGATACCCAAGTGGCGTCATCAGCTCCTCGGTGTTGCAACTGATGGTGCTGCTACAATGGTGGGCAACACCGGTGGCGTCGCCACGCTGATGGAACACGAGTGCATTAACAAGATCGTGCGCATCTCGACTACTAACCCTGGCCTGAATTACTCGCGTCCTCAAGGAGGACCGACCCCGTCGCCTATCCCTACGGCGACTGTGGCTGCGTACGGAGGCATGCCGTCCCACATTAAGAACGCTGTCAAGATGATTCAACCCTTTTACTCGGATGAGTCTACTCTGGAGAAGGCGAGAGCTTCTGGAACGCCTTTGAGCGCGCTACCGTGGGTCTGGAAGAGCATCTGCGACTCAGTGCTTTCAGGGAGTGTCTTAAAGGCAAGACCGCCGAAAACTGGTGGATGTACTCTTTCATTCCTGACTTCGAAACGCTGCGCACCAGATTTCACAACCAGTTTGTGTGCCTGACGCCGTTGCAAATGATCGAGCGCTTGAAGAATGCGAAGCGTACCAAGGGTATGTCTGCCGAAGTCTGGGGAGACCTGATCTCAGGCCTCTGCAACGAAGTTCACTGCTACGATCCGCAGATGAGGTACCAATACTTTCTATCGGGCCTTCGCAACAAAGAGTGGAAGGCCGCCTTGAATGCGCTAATGGTTAACTCCATCGAGGGGGCCGTGATTGTTCTGCTCGCCAAGAACATGCACTAGCCTGTAGAGGACGATTCCGATTTTGTTGACGCGGTCACCAACAAGACCCCCACCGAGAGTGCCGCCGTGATACAGATGATGCAAATGCTGCAGCAGACGCATAACCTGATACTGCAACAGCAACAGGATCTGGCCCGTAGCCCTCGCTCTCCTAGATGTCCGACGTATGCTGCCGCTGCCTACGAGGAACCCTCTCCTGCTCCGGTGCCGAACGTGTCGGCAAACTATCAGACTACCGTACCAAGGGCCCCGTTCCGTGGGATTCGCCAGGGCCCCGACCAGTATACTCAAGATGGTCAAGTAGTTTATGGGCGGTGCCACATCCTTGGCTGCAGCCGAATCAACTGTCGACGAGCCTCGTCGGCCTGCCCTCACTGTGGATTGAGAGGTCATATTGGGGTAGAGTGTGAAGCTCCCCGCAGCCAATCTGGTGGTAGTGACAATTCTCAAGGGCAAGGTCGTCGCTTCGGAGAACCACGCACTTGCTTTGCGTGTCATCGACCCGGACACCTAGCGTCTCAGTGCCCTACGGTTCGAGCCGTCTCGCAAGCTATATCTCAGAACGCACCGGAGGGTCAAGGAGTACCCCGTTCCCAGGCGAGTACGCTCTCGCCGAGGCCCCCACCGAACCAACAATGATGGGGGCAAGGAGAAGAGGGCAGTGTCGCCCCTTCCTCCCGCCTGTGGCACGACACCGGATGGAGCGCCCCTGCTGAGACGTTGAGAGAGAGATGAGAGTGAGAGAGGGGGTGCTCGCGGATGCGATAGTACGGTTGCGGCCGTACCTGAAAACAATTACTTTACTGAACACTTTGCTGTGAATGAGACTGGAAATGCGGACGCCACGGGGTCAGGCTACGAGGACTGCCCCGTGAGTGGAATTAATGCTACAAAGAATGAACCTCCCGTGGAGGAACGGATGACTACTGATGAGTCGGCATGCGCGCCCGACTGTGGAATGTCTGCTGATGGAGAGCAGGCCCTGGTAAGCTCGAGAGAAGCGAGCTGCGAAACTACCATTGAGACTAAGCGGACCGACGCATTTGGAGGCGACATGGAGACAAACGAACCTAACAACCCAACGAGCCCGATTTTTGAAGAAAACGAAAACAAGACGCCCGATGCCATCGTAAGCGAAACCCCTACTGAAAGGAGCGTGAATGCCGCTAGGCTTGTGTGTCAACCCCACGTGGAAGAGCGGCCCATAACGATTGTATATGAAGACTTTGGCCTTGGTTGGCCGAACCAGAAGAGTGCGGACCTGGAAGTGAACGCGAACTCTCTCGGGGCGCCCGACCCACCTCTGCGAGGAGAGAGTCGAGTCGGGAACGCTACTGAACCTGTCCTGAGTACGCTAGACGACGACGCTGCTCTAGCTCACTTGGAACGGGTGCAGCCTGTGCGAGGTTTAGAGCAGACAAAGGGTCGAGCTCGCTCGCGGCTGCTGATCACAAGGACCTCGTGTTCGCAGATCGACTGGGTGACGATGACCGTTTTCCCCCCTGCTTGTCCCTCGCTTTGGCCTTCGCGGTAGATGGCGACTCTGGATTCGACTCGAATTGTAGGACCTCCCTGATTGTGGCGATGGGTTCGTGATGGATAAGCAACCAGGAATGGTGCAAACCAAACTCATGAGCGCATTCCGCACTCATGGTGACGTCCTGGGGAGAGTTGCTTCTGCGAACGCTCACCTGCTTCGTGCACGTCAACGAACGCTTAGCCCTAGCTTACTACGGTCTGACGGAGCTCCCGGATTGCGCACCACCAAGCTACGAGCCATTGGAGACGTGGCTAATCCATAAACTACCCGAGAACATGTCCCTCGCCAACTGGGTAGCTGTCTCGAGACGCCCGCTGCTTCGAGCTGCTACCCAGTCACTTGAACAGAGTCAAGTGCCGCGGTGCGGAGAGATCACGGCCCAGTTGGTGGACAAGTGAAGACCCCCGCAATAGCAGACAACTAAGTGGGCGGTCACATGTACCGGCACTGGAGGGTGGTGGCACAACAAGAATGGGCTCAAGTCAACATCGCCATCGGCACCAAAACGATTGTGCAACGGGCCGACCAGCTAAGCCATCGGTGCTTATTGACGAGGATTTACGCTGGGTACTGTGTCCGTCGTATTCTGGAAGCGTAGTCGGAAGGTGCTTCGGCGACGAAAGCCAAACGAGCCGTTCGTTTATCGCGATGCCCTGTTCATTCGAACACGGGCTCGGCACCTCGTCGAATACGAACTCGCCGCAAAGTCCGTTTCGACTACACCTCGCTGTTTGCAGAACGCTCCGAGGCTTTGGGTAGCAGCCCCTCGTATGTGGAAAGCAGTGACGACATTATTCACTACGTCTGCAGAGTACACGATTCTGAGCGACCTCGGCGACGACCTGGTCTCGTGGAAGTCGAGACGAAGGAAGAACCCGATGAAGCCGCCGATGAGGAGCTGAAACCCGTTCCTGACGGAAAACGGGTTATATGAGCTGTTGGGGGGCTGGAAGCTCACTGCTTCCATCATACTGTCGCCGAGTACACCGGCAGCGGCTACCGTAAGTAGTTGAGCTCGAGCCTTCCTTTCATCGTTAGAGTAGGAAGGAGGTTCCGTAATCGGGCTCGAGTCCTCAGATTGAGAGGAGTCAGAGTTCAAGCAGGCCGGGCAGTGTAGTACGCTCATCGCTTCTTCTTCTAAAACGATCTGGTACACTTCGGACCGGATCAGGGTCCTCAAACGGGAACGGGATCCTTACGGAGTCTTCCCAAATGGAAACTTCGCTCTCGGGCACCGCGAAAGTCACACAAGGGTTGCCAGAGACCAGTCGTTCGACCGTGTAATGCTCGGCCTCTTCTCCGCCAAAATCTCGTCACCGATGAGATCGTTCTCTTCCTGAAACGTTTGGCAACCATCCTCGTCTGGTCGCACCACGCTAACGCGAGGTGTACTAGCTGTAGGAGGAGCCTTCTTCTTGAAGTCGCGATTAGCGCGTTTGGCCTCTTCCGAGGCGGCGAGAGTCCGACGGTACCAGGCGGGCCAATACTCCGGAGCGGACAACTCGCCCGGAGACGACTCTCGCGTTCGGGCTAGAGTCTCCACCGGCAGGTTCAGAAGCGAGCTCAGCTCCTCCAGTCTCAGGTCTTTCTCTTTCTCCGCGTTCTTGGTCATCTTTTTCTTGAACTCGACCTCTTCCAGAGAAAACAGGCGCTCTTCAAGTACTTTATCGTACTCATCCTTCTCTTCGGCAGCTTGAGACGGCAGGCCGGCTTCCAGAGCGTCGAGCTCGTCCGGTGTGAACAACCTCGCGTACTCAGGGTTCGCGACCTCACTGTCCCCTTCCTTCAGAGGAGTTTGACCGGTTTCTCCTGGGTCGAGGTTGGTCAGGGCCTCAACCCCTTCTTCGGACGGATCACCCGTCACTGATCCCTCTGTTGGATACATCGAGGACTTACCTGCTGAATTGCTGATCGACTCCGGCGCCGTTGCCAGTCTAGTGGATGCGCTCTTCCTGAAGCGCCTAGGACTCTCCAAGGCTCCCTTTTGACCTTACAAGGGTAGTATGAAAGACGTCTCTGGGGGATCCCTTCGTATTAAAAGAGAAATTGAGCTCACCCTACGCCTGGGGACGTGAGATGAGCTCTGTACCTATGCAGTAGTGGACCACCTGCACGACAACGCCATCCTGGGAACGGATACGCTCAAGGCGTTCCGAGCCGTGCTCGACCTGGACGAGAACATCATTACGCTAAAGGACTCCGGCGAAGTGATCGCCCTCGGGTCCCCGAGAGTCGAAGAAATGTATGTGACCCGGATTGCGTCGGTGATACGCATACGCCCTGGTGGTCAGGCCCTTGTTGTGACCGACGTCTTGGGCAAAGCACCCGATGAAACTACAGTGTTGATTGAAGGACTTCCGGAGCTCGACGCGACCGTCAAGATCGCTAGAACTCTGTGTACGGTCCATGAAGGCAAAGCCATCGTGGAGGTGTGTAACGCCTCGACTGAGGACCTTATCCTCTCGAAAGGAACGGCTCTAGCCGCCGCGACCGTGGTGCCGAAGTCGGCTTTTACTCGCTGTACGCGAACGCTAGTATCCCGTCTCCTGGAAGTAGCCACTCACCCTGTGAGGGTGGGGGCGATTCGACCTGGGTCGACTCGGTGATCAGCGCTGCTGCCTCCGCTCCGCCCCCGTCGCGAGACCCGATGCCAGGTTTGGATGCTGCGCGTGAGGCCGAACTGGACGTGGACTTCACCGACTCCAAACTCGGTGAAGAACAGAGAGTGCTTCTCGCCGACCTACTCGGTACTTTCAGAGATATGTTTGTGGAAACGTCCCTCAAACCGGCGCGTACTGACTTGTTAGAGTTTTCAATTGATACGGGTACACAAGCGCCGATCAAACAGCACCCGTACCAAGTATCGCAAGCTGAAGGGCATGTCATGGAGGCGGAGATACAACAATATCTCGAGCTCTACCTGATTCAGTCTTCGACTAGCCCTTGGGCTAGCCCTGTTCTGATGATACGGAAGCCCGACGGCGGAATCCGTTTCTGTATCGATTATCGTCGGCTTAACGCCGTTACTATCAAGGACTGTTACCCAATGCCATTAATTGACGACATTCTTGACGTGCTGGCAGGTGTAAAACTATTTTATACCATGGACATCGCTTCGGGATATTGGAATGTACCCATGGCGGCTGATAGCGTCGAGAAGACGGCCGTTACTTACAAGTACGGGCTGTTCGAATGGCTTGTAATGCCGTTTGGATTGCGTAATGCCGTGCCGGCCTTTGAGCGTCTACTGGAGGACGTTTTGGTCGACCTCAAGTGGCGTACTTGTCTAGTGTACCTAGACGATTGTGTGGTCTTCAGTTCCGACTTTCCTACGCATCTGATCCGACTAAAAAGTGCTAGAACGCTTCCGAGCGGCTGGATTCAAACTGAAAATGAAAAAGTGCCGCTGGGAAAGAGACCAAGTGGCTTTCCTCGGCCATATCGTCACACCCTCAGGAATACTCTCGAACCCTGAGAAGGTCAAGGCTGCTATTAACGTGGCTCGGCCTCATGATTTACACATGGCTCGAGCTTTTTTAGGACTCACCAGTTATTTCAGGCGCTATATCCGTGGGTACGCTGCCATTTCAGCCCCCATTCTCCTATTATAGTAACTTCACTATAGAAGAATCTATGCCAGCGTAACCAAAAGGTCCTACTGATTCCATCAATACAATTTTGATGGCAACTTCTTTTCACACACACAAAAGACGCATTCATATCAACGATTTTGTAGAAGATCGCATAGCTTGCAATAGTTACAGGTTTTCTGGGTCCCTGATTGGACAACATTATCCTTCAAGCCAGAGGGCTTCCCCACCAACAGCTCCTCTTAATTTGGCCACCTGCTGAATGTCAAACCACAACGAGCACACTGCTCCCCCAGAGCACCCACGAGGTGGGCTTGCACCTGACCGAATGCGCTACAACACTCCCGTTCCGGGACAGCTAGATGCAGCTCAAGTTTGGGGAGCTTGCACCGCTCCCAACACCAAGAAAGCGTCCCGCACCTACATCAAGGGAATCGCGACTTGGATCCGCACAGCACAAGACTCCGCTGACCAATGGTTTGAAGAGGACGGAAGTATTAACCTTTCTGTTTTTCTTCCTTCCCATTTTGAATCGTTCCTGCTTGATAAAATGAATGGAGGAGGACTCAAGGTCTCAACGCTGAGTGGTTACCGAAGTGCGCTCAAGGACCTGTACCGACAAAAGCGACTTGACCTCCCTTCCGAGTATCTTGAAGGTCTCAAAACGTTTTTCAGAGGGCTCAAAAGGGTAGAGGCAGACAATGATCAAGCTGAGTGTGAACGCAAACCTGGCAAGGAGCCGCTGACATTTTCGCTGTACACTCAGTTGGCAGAGCGTACACTTGTCATGAATGACAACGGCTTCGCGCATCTATTTTTGTTGTCACAATGGAACCTCTTGTGTCGGAGGAGATCACGGGTCAGAAGATCTATGGGACGCATTCTATCAGGAAGGGTGTCGCTACTTACGCTAGCAGTGGTAGTACCGGCGGTCCCTCCATTGTCAGCGTATGCTTACGCTGCGGGTGGTCATTGGGAGGCGTGCAAGACCGATACTTCCGCTACGAGGCAGCTGGACATCAATATTTGGGTCGCGTGGTAGCGGGGCTACCGCAAAATAGCCCCCAGTTTGCAGTATTGCCGCCGCATTTCAAGGATCCGAGAGATGCGTTCGTGCTTGCATGCACCGCGAAGATGTTTCCTGCTATTGATCATGATGCTCACATCGCGTCAGTGTTGCACCTATGTCTGGCTTCGATCATAATGCACGCGGAGTTTTTGCGAGGTCACCTCTCGCAAAAGCATCCGCTGCTGTCGTCGTACGTTTTTCGTGATGTGGAGGCTCTGGCTACACTTCAGGGTTTGCTTCTTACTGGGAGTAATTCATGGATGCGACCGAACGGAATTCCTCCTCATGTGGAATTATTTCACAGCATGTCGAGACCCGCACTGCGTTGCGAGAGCTACCTGACATTCTGTTGGATGGGTTTGGTAAGCTACTGGAAGCCCGATGCGTTGGCCGTGAAAGTATTACCAGAGAAACACTAAGCAGTAGCATATGAGCATTGCTTCAGGAAGCAGGACTATGGCAATCTCAAACTACTGAGCCGCAAGATACGTCGACTCCAACCCCGCGCTGTGACGTCTATTACTGGCCTTCCGATGGTCGATTCCATCGCATGCCCGAGGACTTCAAGTTTCCGCAGCTCAATGCGCTGGGAGTGTGGCGCTTGTGGTGGCTGGGTAATCCTGCTGCTGGGTTTCTCCCGTTTCGATCATTGCATACGTCTGATTTTGTAGCGGGCAGCCGCAAGATGTACTCGGAGTGGTCGGTGCTAGGGCGCCACATCACTACCGGTGTCGAAGCCGGAGGCGGCGCCGAGATGCAGCGCCCGGATTGCCAAGAGATCGCTGATCGTCTCTACTACCAAGGAATGACGAACGTGCCGCTCAAGACATCTGCTCACCCACACTAGCAGCGACCAGAGCGAGCCGTGACCACGCTGCGATGAATCAGGGAGGCCATTCACGATGCAGATCCAGAGGCACGCTCTATTCCATTTCGCCACAGGAAGCGCAAAAAGGCACCAGTAAGTAGCTATTAGCTGAAATCCATTGCACTCTTACCGTATGCGAGCGTGTAGTAGACGGCAGCAGCACTGCTTTTGCGAAAGTGAGCTGGAGCGTGAATCTTTGAAAATCACGTCATTTTTATCCAATCATAATGTGCTACTTCACCGTCGGACAGGCCGGTTACGGTATCTCGACACAAGTCATTGAACGACTTAAAATGAAGGGTGTGGAGTTCGTGAGGAGTGAGGATTGTGAGGCCGCCTTCCTACAACTGAAAAGACGACTTGTAGAACCCCCTATCTTAGCGTACCCTGACGCTACGAAAAGATTCAAGCTCTATGTTGACTCGCCTCGCTTAGCTGTGGGTGCCTGCCTTATGCAAAATATCGATGGTCGCGACCGCGTGGTCGCCTACGCAAGCAAGCTTCTTGTCGGGTCGGAGCGGAACTGGATCAATAAGCAAGACGGAGTGTCGGAGATTGAATGCTGGGGTATCGTGTGGACTACTTGGAAGTTCAGGTGCTACCTGGACCGTCGAGAATTCGACCTCTACACGGATCATAAGGCCCTAACCTGGGTTTTCAATGTAGGTAACCGTACCAGCTATGCTAAAGTTGCCCGATGGGCCATGGAGCTTTCACAACTTCGCTTCAAAGCCTATCACAAGCCTGGTACGGCTATGAGCCATGTTTATGGAATCTCACGGCTGCACTCGCAGACCGTTTCTGCTGTGACTCTCTCCGAGTTGATGGAGGACGTCTCGCCGACTGAGGGGGAGAGTTCCGTCCCAGTCGGGGAGAGCCGCTCCTCCGACTATGTCGATCTCTCCGACCCGCTGCCCGAGACAAGAGAGAGGCCCGCTGAGGTCGTGGCTGGCGCTCTGGAGGAAGCTCTGCGAACTGCCCGACAGGCTCTGCCGAAGTCGGGGAGGAGCCCGCTCTTACCACGACTCGTGGACCACCAGAGCCGGCCTCAAAAGGGAGCACCTCGGACTCTCCTGAAAAGGATGCTGCCGTCTCAGTCGGGGAGCCGCCGGCTTCCCCTGGGAACGGTCCGACTAGTACGGAGACTCCTGTCTCTGAGGACGAGGCCGAAGTCGACGATGAGATCCGAGAAGAAGCGGACGCTGAACGCTTGGTGACTTCACCAGTGGACCTGTTTGGACTGGACAAAGAGCGATTTGTCGCCGAACAGAAGCGTACCCCTTGGATTCAGGCGGTAATCGCCTTCTTGGGGCATGGAGCTCTCGCGTTGAACGCTCAGTTGAGTGTGAAAGTACTACAAATGGCTCACAGCTACGTAGTGCGGGAAGGTATGCTACTGAGGAAGGTGCACTTGAAAGCTCGGGCGGGACCCGCTCGATCTATCACGGTGCCCATGATTCCCCTGCCGTTCGTCGAGTCGGTGTTGCACTATTGCCGCTCGGATGTCTTTGCCGCCCATGCGAGCCGACGAAAGCATTAGACAAAGTACACAAGCACACGTACTGGCATGGATGGCAGAAAGACGTCATCGAATATGTTCGAGCCTGTTCCGTGTGTGGGAGCGGTAAAGGGTACCGTCCTTGGAAAAATGGATTAATGCAACGAATGCCGATGCAAGAGCTATCGGGACCGTTCTCTTTGTTGGTGGTCGACGCTATCGGGCCCCTGGTCACCACGCCAAAGGGTAACAAGTTCATCCTTGTTTTTGCTGATTTTTTGACGTGATGGGTTGAAGCTTTCCCCGTCGCTGCCCTCGGCACTCTCACATTCGTGAACATCATGGTAGACGAGGCCTTTCGCGACATGGCCTACCGGAACGCTTGCTGAGTCTAATTTCATCCCGGAACTTGCGAAATCATTTTATGAAACTCTCGGTATTAAGAAACTATTTGGAGCTGCGTACCACCCGCAAACGCAAGGCCTCGTGGAGAGGTTTAATGGGACTCTGATTGGCATGCTTCGAATGTTTGTGAGCGAGACTCAGTCCGATTGGGACTTTACCTGTCTCGCGTATTATTTGCGTACCGTACCTCCCATCATGAAGCTTTGGGCGACTCGCCCTTCTTTAGTCTTTATGGGAGGGACCCCGCACTACCGCTAGACCTAGATATCCTCAATACGAAGAACGAATGGAAGAGTAACGAGGTCGCCGAGTACCGTCGCAGACTATATCTGTCTCTACGAGATACTCGTCGATTAGTGGAAAGACAGCTATTGAAAGCGCAGGAACGTCACAGTCGCCGCCTGGAGGAACAGGCTGAGGTGACTTTTGAAGAAGGAGAGGCGGTGTGGGTTTACCAGTACTTTAGAGCTCGCCGAGGAGAACGCAAAACGAAGAAGTTAGCGTTCTCCTGGCACGGGCCGTACCGCATAGTCGGCAAGCTCGGAGACAACACCTACAAAGTCGTTATTCCTAATCACCCTGACCGTGTTGTCTCAATCAACGTGAACCGCTTGAAGCGGTTCGCCGGGCGCTGGAGCCGACCGTTCCCCTCGGAAGTTCTAGCCGGAGTGGAGAGCCGCCCCGACGCCGACGACGCCGGACCCCTGTCGATCGATGACCTACCAACTACTCGTTTTGTGGAACGCATCACGCTAGGAGGCGAAGAAACTGCTTTCTCGGGCGTCACATGCCCGATCGTGGATATCCTAGCCAAAAGAGTGGAGGGAGCCAAAAGCAGTATTTGGTCTTGACGGCCTCCTACGAGACTCAGTGGCGGTCGGCTACCTCTCTCCTACCCGAGTTCACGCTTCAAGTGAACAATTTCGAGAGTGAATTAAGCAAGGAGAAAGGGTGGCCCGAGCCACAGCGGCGGGCTCGCCTCGCTGAGGCAAACGCCACAGTGGACGAAGACGAACTGCTCCTTTAATCGAGCAGAAGGAGGGATTGTGGGCGAGATGTCGTCTGTGATCCGACGAGGGGTCCGTGTGCTTCCTCACGCGTTGGATTTTGAATTTGCTCTACTTTTCTATGGATTCATACGGTCGGAGGCCGTACTTTTGTGCTTTGATTTTGCTTTTCTTACTTTGGATTCGTACGGCCAAGGACCGTACCTTTGGATTTTGAATTTACTTTGCCTACTATGGAATTGTGTGATCGAGAACCGAGCCTGCGCTTCGGGAGGCTATTCGTCTTGATGAAACTCGGGGAGAAACTGAACAACTGAGAGTGGCGAGACTGGTGTGTGTGATTAATTGTTGACAAAGGCGGAAATCGAACTACATGTATTACCCCACTACTACTGCGACGAATGTGACGGACCGACGGCGAACCTGCCCGTCGAAGGTGGTGCCGATTGCGAGGCTGGATCTTCAGATCTCCTGAACGTTGCCCTCTTCCCCGGACTCTTCCTCTTCTTCGGCCTCCTGCTGCGCCGCTGCAGAGCCGCGTCGGCCTTAGCCTCCTCGTCGGCGAGCTCAGCCGCTACAAGATCGTCCGGGTCCGGACGGTACACAGTGTTGCTGTCGTCCACGAGCGTGGCAGGACCCAGTGCCGTCGGCTTACCGTCTGGACCCATTAAGGGCGAATAATCGAGTTTGAACTCCTTCGGGTCGTACGGAGCCACGAAGGGGAGCTCGTACTCGCCGTCTCTCAACCGGATGGTCAGCTTGACTTGGAGAGCCTTGATGCGGTCATCATTGCACAGCGTTTTCCAAACATCGTCCGAAGGCGTCCAGTGGTCGGGAACGAAGTGCGCGGTCGTCAAGTCCATGGCGACGCGCGCAAGTGCCTTGTCAGTCAATCGCTTGTCGAGCTCGGTGAGCGAAGGGCCGAACGCCTCAGTCTTTTCAAGCAGCTCAGGGATGGTCTTGAAACCACCCTTGTCTATCTTGAACGGTTTAATAGCGTCTCGAATTTTACGCTGGTACGCTGCCTTGTCCTTCTGGTACAGCTTTTAGAGATCCTGGATCGGGGAGCAAGTGTAGGACTTCGCCTCCTTCGTGGTATTGCCCGCCTGACCGCCCCTCCACATGAGACTGCCATTGCTGGCCGCCTCAATACGACGGAGAAAATTGTAGTAGCCCCACGCCTCGATACAAAGGCTGATGAACACGAGCCTCTCACTGACAGCGGCCATCTTCCGCTTTCGCCTCTGAACCTTGTCCGAATCGGTCCGTAGTGGGGCGTGCAACGCACACTCGAAGAAAGCTGCCCTACTAGTGTGCCAGAACCGCCAGTTACCCAGGTAGATGCCCGAGTACTCTCGGATCGTAGAAGAGGTGCTGGTTCACCCATGGGTACGCCCTCTGCCATCCCTACAGGTTGACTTCCGCCACGTGACGAAAGACGCCCTCGAGGTCTCGCACGAACTCCTTCAGTAGAACGGTGGCCAACGGAAAGGTGATGAGAAGCGTACCCAGTGCCGGCGAGGACGACACCGGGCTGGTCGCGGCCTTCTGCTTCTTGGAGGCACTGCCCTTGACCGACTTGGCCGGTACGGGCCTCTTCTTCGCCGGTACCGTGAACGACGGGTGAGGTGTGGTGCCGGTGCTGGTGGACTGCAGCGACGGGTGTGGCAATATCGTCACAGGGCCACTCAAAGCCTGAGCAGCGAGCCCCGTGTCGTCGAACAGCGCTTTCGCCCCGTCATCCAGGATGTCCAGGCAGCTGGACCCCGAGTTGACTGCGAGGATGTTCCTCATTTCAGACCAAACGACGGTCTGTGCGAGCCGTGCCTCCTGAACCTGGTCCTTGGCTTCGTTCTTCGCCTCCTCCTCCAAGCACGCTTGGAAGCGTTCAAGTAACTTGGAGTTACGCTCGCTCATGGCCGCTTGTTGTCGCTGCCGCTGCTGCAAACTGCCGAATGCTGTATCCAACGAAGATTGAAGAATGAGCCGCGCGTGCAAGCGACCGCGAGACCCGTTCTGTGTCGTACCCCAACTGACTGAAACGTCATGACTAAGAAAGGTAGTGGAAAGGTGCTGACCGACTAATTGACTCACTCCTCTTTCTCTGAGAGAGGGCGTACTCTAAACCCCGCCACTACCCTAAATCTACAACTGCCTGGCGCATCGCCAAGCTGCCCCCCCCCCCTCCCCAAGGCTTGTGACGGCATGGACGACGAGGCGGCTTGGAGGCGACGACTGTGGGTGAAGAGTGCCATAGTGGAGCTGTGGCCGGCGTACTCTGTTGCCGGCTTCTGTTGCGTACTAGTTTGGGTCATTTCGACACCGTTACGGAACGTGGGTTGGACTTTTCTGGCGGCGGCGTGGCGTGTGATGGCGATGAACCTGTCGCTCTTCGACGCCTGCCTCCGGCAATATCAGGCCGTACTGGCCAACGACGAAGTGAACCAACTCCGCGGCGCCCAGGACGTCTACTCTCTTTGGGGTGCGCTATTCGCAGTACCCATGAGCGTGCTGGCTGAGAGCGAAGAGCGTTACGGCGAGTACGGTCGCACACTCAGGAAGTTGTGGGTTGCTGCTTACGCTACGTTTTACGCCTACTTGCCCGACTTGGTTATGAGCACCGCTCACTCTACGGTGAGGTACGCACGTGCGAGCAAAGAAGCTGGTGCCTCGAGTGGGAGGCGTACTGCCGAAGTGTTTCGCGTGGGCTTTCTGATTGCCCTCCTGTGTGTGTCGCTGCTGATTCACTTACCTTTGGCTACCTACAACCTACTGACACTAGTGCTGCTGGGCAAGGTTGGCGTGGCCTTGGCTCTACTCGCCTTCAATGGAGCTAATTACTACTTGGAGTGGACGCGTTGGGGCCTGCCGGCGAGCGTCGTCGTGGTGACCGTGGGGATCACATCCTGCATCTGGTGGATGGGAGAGGCCGACGGTCCTCAGAAGAAACTGACGCCCTCAGCATTGGTGCTGGAAGCACTGAAGGGTATGTGTACCCGAGCTGAACAACGGTGATCGGCCGAACTTGCGAGCCTCCATCGGCTGCAAATCAACGTGCTCGATGATCTCCTACCGTTCCATGACGCTCTTAAGGAACTACCTACACCTACCGAGCCTAGTGTTCTCGGACGCAACCCCGTGGCCATCTCAGCTGAACTCCGTGCTGCTGAGGAGAGAAGTGCAGTGCTTCGCCAGGAACTCGCCCAGCACCGCGTCTGCCGAGGACGGCGCACTGTCAGTCGGGGAGAATGTCCCGCACCACGATATGCGGGCCCCATTCTAGAGGGTCCGGTGCCGGACTCGTCCTACCTACTTGCCGCTCATGACCGTCGGCCCGCACCCAGGGCCAACATGGCTACACCCTGCAGAGTGGAGTACCGTGCGTAGGTATCAAGAGGCTGGTACGCTTGCAGAAGAGAGTGAGATGCGCTCTCAAATGATGGCGCGAGGTGCCCGTGCACGGGGTGCCGACTCGGTCGTCAGAAGCCACATGGACCTCCGAGGACGAACGTCGTGGTGCGACTACAATACTGTCAAGTGTCTTTGAGGGCGGGTTGTCATGTCATCAAGCGGGGGACATGTCGACCCCGCCCGGGGTGCGGAAGGAAGGGGTGACGTCCCCATAAGAGGGAACGGTACCGCCGCCTTTCCCGTTCGTCTATCAGTCCTAAATCTTCCCGGTCTTAACCACAACCAGAACAAGGCTTTTCATTACTTTCGTTTAACGAACTACTCAACGCTACTCGATTTTCTCGGTCTCGACCCCGTGCTTCGTTCCTTCTCGACAACAGTCCCAGCGGACCCGATCCGAGACAGGTGGAGGTGTGCGACAGCACACCGGGGGGGGGGGGGGGGCTCGCTGCATTCGCTCATAACACCCGTCCCCGAGCTCAGACCAATCATCAAACGGGGCGACTAATTTGACTAGGAAACTGTATGCATAACACTTCTGTGAGGGCTAGGGTAATTGTGTTATGCTCCGATCAGATTTGACTAACCTTTTGTATAGAGGTCATCTTACGTACGGTCGGAGATTTCATATCCACCGCAACGGTTTATGAGACCCGGTGTAATTCTCGTTGTCGAATACTCAGTCAGATATTTACTTTGCTGCACCCAAGATGTGGCCCACACGCTTCCTTGACCCGCTGGCACTGCAGCAGCCCCCGCCCTCGTCGAAGGCTATATCTCGCTGCTGTGGCATCGGTGCAAGCTGCCAAACCACACGAGCTCCACGCATCTACTCGTCTATGATTATACGTCACCTACCCTTCTCTGCTACATCTTCAAAGTGGCGTGACCCAGGCGCGCGAGCTTCTTTCTGCTAATCAGGTACGCGAGCTTTGGCGCTAAGACCGAGAAAGGATCGTCCAACACGCGTTTTTGCAGCATGTGCTACGAGATCTACACGGAGGGCGACAAGCCGGTTATGGACCCTGAGCTTGCCTCCTCGCTGTGGGCCGGCGCTGACTGCCGCGAATGCTCTCAAGCAGTTTCGCGGCAGTCA
>JAHQIV010000122.1:0-33615 GCA_030463285.1 Phytophthora europaea | reverse complement strand
CGGGAAACGACGATCGACGTTGAAGCGGTGCGGCCCAATCAGCGCGCGTCCCGGCCCATACAAAGCGCCATACGAACACATAAGTCGCTAAGATGGAGATGGGCGCACATATCACTTGCAGCTGCGCACGCTCCATCGATTCGACCCGCGAGCCAGACGCTCAGCGTCACGCTGGTTGGCGCCACCCAGACCGAAGAGAGAGCACTGTAGCGCGGGCGCACTTCGTCGACGACGGCCACCACCAGCGCTGGGGAAGCACTGGCTAGACCTCCGTCGCGCTAGAAATGTGCCCCACCCCCCAGGGGCCCCTCTCGAGCGTCGATGCCAGCGGGCAACTTCAACATGCGATTGGGAGCCTGCTCGTCGCTTCACTCGGCTTTCTCGGCCGTGTGCGAGGATGTGGGCGCTGGCAGCAGGCTCACTATGCTTGGCAGCGCGCTAAAGACGTTTCGACGCGTGACGGAGCTCATGTGCATGCGCTGCCAACAGAGGTCCTCTACGCGCAGGCGGCGATGATTGTGGCACTGCGGATCCAGCTGACCCAGATTGCCAATTCACCGGCAGCGACGCCTATGCACGACACTTTGGGGATTGCAATGAGCTGAGGCTAAGGGACAGGAATCGCCCACTCCCATGTCCTCGTTCTCGCCAGTCCGCTCTGCAAATTGAGCCCCAGGACAAGTAAATTTACACGCAAGCATTGCCAGTCACCAGGGCAGATTAACAAGCGGGGACATAATTCATAGCATTACTCAGCACTCGGGATGTACGACGGTCTCACGCTCGCGTGTGTCGAGTAGCGGTACACATCGTCGCAGCAGTTTCTGCAGATGGTTCGGATCTTGAGCTTCTTCTGTTGCTGCTGGCTGAGGCTCGAGCGGCGTGGACCCATGCCGCGGCCGCCAGCGTTTCTAGTGCCTACCGAGTTCATCTGCACACCGGTCCTGGCGTTGGCGAAGCTGTCGACGGAGGTTTGGTAGCCGCACTTGCGGCACAGTGACACGGAGTGACAAATATCACACATATATCGCTTCCTAAAGAGCCCGAAGCGCTTGCCACAGTGCTGACATGCCGTGGCATTTTCTTCGACTGCGCCGATGGAGCGCGACATGGGCCGGAACGTAGCGGGGTGAGGCGTCTGCATGGCGTCAATGCTGCTGTGAGCACGCGCCAAGCCTCCCACTGCATTGGCGTTTGAGGGTGCGCCCTCGAACATGCTCTCGCGCTGACTAGGATCAACCTCGATAGACGGCGACGAGCTTGACGTCGACGTCGACGACCGTCTTGGCATCATCGTGACTCCCTGTCCCGACGACGTGCTGACCGCAGGAGCCACTACCTCGGACGTGGACTTCTTAATCCGCTTCAGGCGATAACTACGAGACTGACTTCCCTGGACGCCCTTGACGCTGGCACGCATGAGTCCGTACACCGTCAAAAAGCACGCGAAGATGAGGCCAAGCGAGCGAATCCCCTCGGCGTTGAGCGTCCCGACAGAGCCCAGCAACGCGGCCGACGTGCGACACACTGAGGTGCTGCCGCTCTGCCCTCCATCCACCTCTGTCCAATGGTACTCGTACGCGCTCGACACGTTGTCTCTGCAGACGGCCTGTACACGGTAGGCATACTTCCGTCCAGACTGGACGTCCAGATCCACGAGATCCGACGCGTTGCTGTCCAGTAGCGTGCTCCACAGCGGCTGGTTCTCACTGTCCGGGTATCGCTGCAGCACGAAGCGCTCCACAGGCCACAATATCGTCTCGAAGCTGCGCCACCGCAGCACCACAGCGTCGCACGTTCCTGCCGCCACCAGCAGCGGCTTGTGCGGGAACGCAGGGTCTGAAAGGCAGCTCCACGTTAGTCAAGTAATTCTCTAAAGGAATCCGACTGCAAGGCCGCGTACACTTGCGCACGATCGTCTCTCCGTCCAGCTCCAGCGGCATCTCGGACGGGAACAGCTCGTCGCTCGTTGTGGCTTCATTGGCAGCGTGAGTAGCTACTGTGCAGCCGAGATAGGGACACGCCGCCTCGAGCAGCGCCGCCTTGAATCCTGAGGGGAATGAAAGGTGGATAAGCTTAAGTGATCCCTTCGTTCCCTTCCCTTCGCCCTCAGAGGTGCGGACGTACCGTCGAGGGCGAGCGCCTGCACGCCGACGTTGACGCTGAGGCAGCTTAGCGCCAGCAGCAGCAGAGAGATAAATCCGCTCGAGGTCATGCGCGCGCGGCGGGTGGAGACTCCGAGGGGGCGATGGAATGGTGAGTGTTCCGCTCGCTCGCTCTCTTCCCTACCTCTTCCAGGTGGCGGATGGGCATGGACATGCACGCTGAGTTGATGTTCGCGCGCGCCACGATTGGTCGAAAATCGGATCTTAGCAGTTGAATTGGCCACGACCGCGCAACAAGCGCTTTTCGAGCATCAACACCGATTGCCTCTGGTCTTGCAGATCAACTGCATGTACATGTACTTACATGAACACTTTAGCTGCATGTACTGGGTAGAGTGATAAAGTTTAGAGCATTGGGGGTACGCAGGGAGTAGGAATCGACGAACACCCCGGTCGGACGCGTTTGCCGTCATAATGTCGGGCTGTGCATGTCGAAGCGCTATGTGAGTCGGTTCGCACATGTCACACATATGGATATGCCAGCGTCTGGGCCAGGCCGGCTGGGCTGTGGTGGTGAACTTCACCGTGAAGGCTCCACGCTGCGGGGAGCCTTGCGGGGCCCGCGAGGCTTGACCGCGAGTTTCGGCTTCGAAACGGACGGCGCCCTGCGCACCGTTGTGTGTATGAGTGTGTTGCCGCCGCAACTTGGGGATCAGTAAACGTGGTAGCTTACTGTACTGTATCGGACATGGACTCATTGCACAGCTCTTTCCGGGTCAATTCTGTGGTGTTGCTCCAGCCGAAGCTGTTGATTTACATCGTACGAGCTTGGTTTCTTGTGGATCAGTTATTGAAATGCAGAGATAATTTCATGGCATTTGTCCAACAATATTCTACAATGCGTACGGTCAACCAGAACTCAGTGGAGGGCAGGACAATAATTGTTAGGGAAAATGATCAAAGGGTATGAATTCGGTCAATAAGGGCCAAACGTGTATGAACCGGCCAGCCCTAGCCTGTACCGAGATGGTCGGTTATTCCGCACACACCTACATACACATGCAGACAACTGCTTGACCGTGTGGAACAATAGCAACTCGGCCATCTCACCGCAGATGGCTCGAGTACATTTAGTGCACACAGGCGAAAATCAGTACGAGTAGTACGCGGAAGCGAGCACATCTATCAAAACAAATTCGTTGTCGCATTATTCCTGGCTTACGATGGGTTACCATGAAATCTACATTACGCCCCGGGAAAGCTGCGGCGCTAGCAGGTTTGCCTATTGTGACCTGTTTGTCCACATCCGCTACACCGATAGGACTTCAGCCTTCCTCGCTACGGTTTCTGATGTGTTTGCTTTTGGCGAATGCTTATTACCATCTCCTTCGAAGTTAGAAGCACCACTCTCGAAGCTCTTCCTACGGAGGCCGCTTGGCGGAGAGGTGGTTGTTGTACGAAAGGGTTGGCTGAATGCTCTACGAGCTTGCCGGGTTGAGAGAACGCTTTGAAGTGAGAGTGAGATGAGCAGTGCTGGCATACAGTTTGGGCATTACGAACCATACCTCTTTAGTCATTGCAGTCGCAGCTGGATACCGGACACACATACCGTCACAGTTTTACACCTACCATTATAGACCAATACCGACCGAATTCATACCTCTTTGGTCATTTTCCCATAATTGTTATGTAGCCAAGATTTTTCGGAGGGGCTCCAATTCCGAATTATTCACAGCAGTACATGTACAGCTGCAGTGCAAAGTCCCCAACGAAATGGCAACATAGCGCGTAATCATTCGACATGATAATCAGCGCCTTGAGCTCGCCAAGCTGCTGGGCTCGAGTCGAGCCTTTAGTCGCTTGTCCTAGTGGCAGCAACACCTCCCGACAAGCACTTTGCGTCCCGTATCTAAACTACATGACGTCGTACACCACACGCAGCTAGCGTAGTCAATAAAAACATTTTTGTTATGAGGCTGGTTACAGATGTGCCTTAACTCCGCGCCGCCAGCTCGATCTTTACTCTTCCGTGGCCTTCTGCGCCAACAGCGTCTTGATGTCCTCCTCGAACGACAGCGGACGGTCCTTCGGAGCAAAGCGCTTGTACGGCTGCCCGTTGCGGTCCACCAGGAACTTGGTGAAGTTCCACTTCACGAAGTCGCCGAACGAGCCGGGCAGTTTCGTCTTCAAGTACGTGAACACCGGACGAGCCGTCGCGCCGTTCACGTCGTGCTTCTCGAAGAACGGGAACGTCACGTCGTACTGCTTGACGAACTCCATGATCTCCTCGTGGGTGCCCGGCTCCTGGCCCGCGAACTGGTTGCACGGGAACGCCAGCACCTCCAGCCCCTCGTCCTTGTACTTGGCGTAGAGCTGCTGCAGCTCCGGGTAGTTCGTGGGCGTGAGGCCGCACTTGCTCGACACGTTCACGGCCAGCACCACCTTGCCCTTGTACTTGGCCATGGCCACCTCGTTGCCGGCCATGTCGAAGTCCTTGAGCTCGTACAACGACTTGATCTTGGCCGTGTCCGCCACGTTGAACACCTCGCGGTACTGCGCGCCGGCGTTGATGATCGAGTTGAGCCACTCCTCCTGCTTCTCCTTGCTCTCGGCCGCGAACACCTCCGTCACCTTGGGGTTGGCCAGCTTGATGCCGTGCGTCATGGACGGGTCGAACTCGACGGTGGCGTCGGTCGACAGGTCCACGGTGGCCAGGGGCGAGGCCTTGTTGCTCTCGGACTCGAAGAGCTTGACGTCCTTGCTCTTGTCGTTGGCCTCCACGTACACGAGCTGCTTGCCGCCCGTGAGTTTGGCCAGCAGGCCGCAGCGCTTGCGGTACAGGCTTCCGGCCTGGATGACGCCCTCGATCTTGCTCATGGTGTGCTCTGCTGCTTCGACTGTTGCTGCGCGAGGCAAACTGATGAATGGGCGGCTATGCGGGGAAGATAAGATTGGGGACAGAAAAGCTGAGACAATCTTTGACTGGCGTTGGGTACCGGTACTGGTATGGTGGATACCTTGGTGCCTGCAGAATGGTTGCGGCGGCTGTATCGGCAGGCCCGCTAGGACTGTACTGTAAACATGCAGGTCGACGTATGGAGAATCTACCGCGCTTCGATAGGTGGCGAGCTAGGGCATTGCTGCCACGGTCGGATGGCTGGCAGCACTGCTGCAGCATGATCCACACGGAAGAACTGCACGAACCCTGATCAGGGTCACGGTGGTTCGTCATCGATGCTGGTCAATTGATCAGGACCATCAACGGTTGAAAAGATTGCGCCTGCCAGCTCGACCTTCTCGAACCTCGAATCTGCACTGCTCGGACGAAGTCAAGGATAAGCGGCATCGCAAGAACGTAGCAAACACTGGGTGCCATCCAGAGGTACTGGTATTGAACTGACCGGTCGACTTCGCGCTGCAGCATTGACACTTCTTACTGGAGCCTACCATGCAGAAAATGAAAAGCATTGAGTGCACGGAATTCAGGCTCTGTTACTACGGTGTACCAATACCTTTAAATCACAATTCTAAAGGCAGGTTGGTGAACAACTTAATAATAACTCGTCACCCAGTCGGCTCGAACCGCCATTCTATTTTCTCTGTTTGAGACCCGGAAGTGTCCAAAAGTTCTGAGCTACAGGAACACGGCAGCTCGAGTTACTCGCGAAGAAAGAGTCCAGGCGACTTGAAACCAATTCAAGGCACCCGTCTAATGCTTTGTCTAAGTAAATTATCGAGGCAACCCCGAGAGCCATCACCGACGGTGATCAGCCCTGTACAACCTCCGGACCTGCTCAAGGCGCCGGCGTTGATCTCCAGGCTAAGGACTTACCAGACATCTTTCTTGCAAACAATAAGTTCAATAGAATAGTCTGTCTCTCTCTATTTTCCTTGTTCACGTACCGGTAAGTTCATACGCAACAAGTCATCGGAGTGACGAGCAACAATAAGAAATACGCCACCCTTGCGACCGCGGATTTTTATCCTGGTTGTACGAGTTGAACCAACGCCCAGGGCAAGCGGCCCCGACATCATATCCGGTCAACAGGGTGCGAGTGCATCAGCACTCTATGCAAGTACGACATGGTCGAGGAGAAAGAGTATCGGCACAAGATCGCCAAAATTGGCCGTAGGACACACGCCGGCTTTGATGAGGAGATGAGCAATGTTTCGCGTGCCACGACACATTTCACGGCGGAGCAGCTACAACTCGAGTATGCCGCGGGGCTGGAAAAGGCTGCGAAGTACGTGTTCGAAACGTCAGACCACTCGATTGTCATTGTGCACGGAGAACGCCATACCCGCAGTCTTTGCGTCGATGACTGGCGCTGTAACTGCAGCTTCGCTCAATCGATGCGACTACCGTGCCGACACGCCATTGCATACCGGAAGTATGTGCAGCTGCCAGGCGCTGTGATTCCTTGGCTATCGATCGACGAGAGGTGAGTTCACAAACATCCAGGATCGTTTCCAGGACTAACCACTATGTGATCAATATCTGCAGGTGGATGAGCGTGGACACTTCGATCCAGCACGACAAGCAGTTTGAGTACAATCTGTTTGACACGGATGAGTCAATGCGCGCGAAGAAGAACAAGCTGCGGACACATGCAGAGCGATACAAAAAAAAGAGGCGGTTCGAGCTACAGACAACGACGGATTGATACGGCACTACTGAATGCCATCCCCATAGTAAAATAACAAGAAATCACCGTCCGTCACCACTGAAAAGGGCAGAAAAAGAACCTCAAAATGACATAAAACGCACATATATGCTCATAAACTACACATAAATTCATATAAAGTACTCAAACGCATTTGCTTTGCAAAAACGAAGTGTCTGCACGACGGGTTTTGTGTCGGCCGGTTTTATCCGTCGTTGTCTGTACCCAACTGATAGCTACCGACATCGGCGGAAAGACCTGACCACTTTGCCCGAGATAAGCAAGTCAAACGAATGATGCAAAGACGGAAAGCTTAAACCCAGATTTAGAGAGTGGTAAGATCTTTCCGACGTGTGGGGTACTTTTCATTCGCTGAAATCTATTGGATGGCAGCCAATCACCGCCTACCGGTAGGCGCTTGCTCGAAAGCTCATTACACATAATGCCCCCCCGATCGCATACCCCTGCTGTACACAAACCGCTTCAGACTCGAGACTGCAGAAGCGTACCTTGCCTGAACGTTCCAAGTATCTGCCCGTGAGTTCGCGCGCGCGAAAGGACTAAATCATGCTACAGTACTGTCATGGGTCGCAAAGATTGACAGCCTGCGCGAAACAGAGCGGCCAGGGGCATGGCACGTGGCGGAAGCGACAGGCGCCTTCTCTCGCTCCAGCATGAAGACATTCTGCTCACTCAATCAAGGACTTGCGGCGCCAACGGCTTATCGTGACCCGTGCCATGATTGTTTTTATTGCCCAAGAGCTGATGCCTACCTTTTTCGAGGATAAAACGGTAGATGCTCCACTCTGTTGGTGTGCTCGGTACGTATTGCCATTGAGCTAGATGCACTTTAGACTATGTTCTAACCTCAACGTATGATGCTAGCTTTATGCGGCGCAATAGGCTGACGCTTCGCCGAGTTACGACACGTGGGCGGGCAACGCACGAGTCCATGTTCGTTGCCAAGGCTTGCGATGAAGTGCGTCGTGTCATAGTGGAATCTGCGTTCCTTTGAACCCAGAGGTTGACCCTCGTATGAGGGTCTTCAACATGGATCAAACCGCTACTTTCGCGTCGGCGACATCGATCATGACGGTGGACGAGTTTGGTGTTCGGGTGGTCCCAGCTTTAACGGCGGGCACAGACAGCCAGCGCATCACAATGGCGCTTCTGGTGCGTGCGGACGGCATGGTGCTTCCCCCACACTTTGTATTCAAGGGCAAGTGGGCGGTGATGTTGAGAAGGAGGTGCAGTCGTACGTACCGCATCATGTTGCGACGTGCTCCGTGCAGGAGAATGCTTGGTTTGATGAGAGGGTAATGCTGGAGTGGATTAAACACTCGTTTCACCCTAACGTTGTTGGTTATTCTGTGCTTCTGCTAGACACTCTGAAGACGCACAAGATGAAGCGTGTCGAGGACGAGCTGGGTGATATTGGAACAAGCGTCCACTACGTTCCACCCGGGTGTACTGGAGTTGCGCAGCCATTGGACGTGGGTGTGATGTCTCCCCTGAAGAGTCACATGCGACTCAACTGTGCTCAAGCCGCCTTCTTGAACAGACTACCTGAAAACTCGGTGGAGCGCCGGAGATACATGTTCGACCAAGCAGTGCTCGCGCTCGCTATGATTACACCCGATACAGTAAGACACTCATTTGACAAAGCTGGCCCCTACTTTGGATGTACTACTAGTACCGACGCGCAAGACATGCTAGATGAAGCAAGCCCCCTGAATGTTATCGACGCACAAGACAACGATAGCGCTAGTGTCCAGGAAGTGATCGCTGGTGAGGTACAGCAGCTGGAAGTTGAAGTTATCAGTGTCTAATCCTGATTGGTTAAATATATGCCGGGTTTTTTCAAGTCAACCTTTGTAGACAAATATAGCCAGTGTGCCCTTAATATAGATAGTGGTCAGATCTTTTTGCTGGTTACATCTTTCCGCCGATGTCGGTAGCCAACCCGCCGACATTGAAGACCCAAAAGCATTCTACACGGCCCTCAGTTGGATTCAGGATAGGTGGCGTCCTCCTATGCGTTTGAGCATAAAGGCATCTTGCCTGGGAAGGAAGAAGAAGGATCACAAGCAGGCCGCTGCCGACGAGCGAGCTGGTCGTCGTTGGTACGAGGCGTCAGAAGACGCTAAAGACAAAGCCGGATATCGCTGTCTAAGGAAACTAATGGACGCGCTCGACCGACAGCACCCGAGCTTAACAGAAGCAACGGAGCGACTTGCTCGTGTTATCGTCAAGAGCAGCGGTACGGGGCAGAAGAAGGTGTCGTACAAGAAGTTAAAAAAATCCTGTACTGGTCCTGGATGCGTTTTATCTCCTCCCGCCCAGCCTTCTAAACGCTTGCGTGAACACATTTCCCATCCGCAACAGCAAATACGAAGCAATCGCTGTTGATGACGAAGAAGAGAGCTCACATACCGACAGCGCAAACCCAGTGGAAGTAGTCAAAATTGAGGGCATTGGATACTTTTCGAGAGACCAGATCGAGTTGTTCAGGCGGGTTGAAAACCTGAAGACAGCGTGCGAGCTCGGAAAGAATCTTCAAGAGTGGCTGTTGAAGGAGGTCATTGGTTCTGTCGGCGCGCACATGCACAATGAGATGCATGCGGTCGCCGAACTCGTAGCGAGAACGTACCCTTACGCAAAGATCTCTGGGCTTGAATCTGTCCCGGATCACGACTTCTCGATGGTTTATCGTGCTCCGCCACCAGTGTGGCTAAATGACGCCTGCATCCGGGCTCTGTGCCATTGACTGATTAAAGACTACCCATCAGTACGATTCGCTGGCATTTGGACTGCAATTCAACAGCCGAAGCGTACACGCAACCGCCAACTCCAAGAGGTAGATCAATGCATCTTGGTGAAGGTGAAGGAAGCTATCGCTATCGATAGCGTGGAAACTGTGGTGATACCCGTTAACTTCAAAGACGCCCACCGGTGTGCGATTATTGTCGTGCCATTGCAGATGCACATCTACTACTACGGCTCTCTCTTACAAATGGCTTTCTCTGAGCCTGTGAGAGACATCGCCACCAGCATTAAGCGGCAGGGTTGGCTGGAGTTCGAAGTGGTTGCGTTGAATTACCCGTGTCAGAAAGACGTCTACAATTGCGGAGTTTTTGTATGCTGGGTATTTATCAGGGAGGTCGTAGACTACGCATCCAGCTTGTTCACTGCTCAAGCGATGACCACGCGGAGATTCGAACTGTTCTACTATATTTTGCCTGGCAAGTTGGACGTGTTGCGAGCACGCAAATCGGTTATTGCGCGTGTACCTCTTGATGAAAGTCATGCTAACAGCAGCAACGATGGGCCGGCGACACGAAGCTCCGAGAGTGTTGGAACAGCCCGTGATACAAGCGACAGCGTTGGTTTTGCCTTTGGACTGGATACAATCGCTTACACTACCGTGTGGCAGCACTGACTACAATGCACTTAACAGCAAAGCGATTGACTCTTTTGCCTTTCAAGTCCGATTCCATATTCTTTACACCTATCCTTTGAAGTTCACTTCAATGGCAGAAGGTCTCAGGACGGTCAAGCCAATAGACTGGCTGACTTGCATCTGCTTCGTCTTCGGAGCTGGTCATGGCATATGGAGAAGATACGCACGAATCTTCCGGTGTGATTGCGAAGAAATTCAAAGTCCTGGACGTGTCCTGGTCACGTCTTGGACATGTCCACGATTGTTATCCTAGGTCGCAACGCCTGCCTAAGAAATAACTTGCATTATCTGAGCAAACAAAACAGTCAGCAAAAAAGAATCAGCTTTACTCGTGCTCGAGACCAACTTTATCGCCACCGTGCCAATAACCAGCTAGTTAGGTTCCGCATTTGCGTGTACCTTTCAGTCGTGTTGCAGCATTTTTCACAACCTCTAAAATCCACTCATAGAGGCGGCAAAACACCATCAACGCCCCACCTGTGTTCAGGAGTCTCGGGCGTCCAAGAACTCTGGCGCACACGATCTCGACGACAGCTTGAACTCGCTTAGCTTCGTACTTGCACTGGAAAAGTTCTTGGCGCTGCTGGTGATCTTCATCGTCAATATCAAACTTCTTCGCAGATTCTTTGGTAGCCATCACGGCCTTCTGAGTCACTAGCTGCGAGCCGTGTTCGCTGTCTGAGTCATCCGCCGCCTCATCTTCATCCGTAGCTGCTGCTTCGTCGGTGACCATACGAGCGTTGCGAAACACGGGCGAAACCCAGTCGAATCTTGGGCACAGCTTGTTAACGCTGGCCCATATCTCATCGTCAATTTCACCTGCCTTATAGGCGCCAAACAGACTAAAACTACTTCAGCCACGCGTTGGCATCCTCTCATTGCCGCTCAATACGGTAGAGTTTAGACCAAACGTCCGTCGCGCTCCTCTGCCCGATCCCGTTTTCCTTGAGAAGCGAGACAACATCTTGATAAGCTGCTGACCGAGTGTCGCGCTTCCAGCGCTCATAGCTGCCTGGCGTTTTCAACCACTCCACCAAGAAATCCATAGAAGAAGGCCCGCCATCCAACTCCCATCTGTTCGTCACGCTCGTGTGTGGATTCTTGATCAACCTCGTTCTCCGCTTTGGACGTCTTCCTTGGTTCTGGCGCTAGTTGTGAGATCAGTCAGTCGTCTAGTCTCAGAGCTAACTGTCGCACTGAAGGATAAAATGCTCCAACGTGCTCGTCCTCTACAAGCCAAACATAGGCAATACCAGTCATTAGTGTCAGAAACGTCACGTAGCTGTAACGAGGCTGATAACGCCAGCTCACCAGCAGGTCGTCGCTCCGAGTGCTGTTGCTGCTTGTCTGCCAGAGTTGGTCGTGGGCGTTGCGATCATTCGACACGTGCAGGCCGCTTCAAGTAGCCGGACTCACGTCCTATTTATTATCAATATACAAACTCGTTCCTATGCTAAGCTAGGACTTGTCGTACTAACCCTGCCAGTACACTCTCAGCCTGCTGGCTAGTCCGACTTAGTCGTCGCCCGGCACCGACCTCGTTCCGTCCGTCCAGTGGGCTGCGTAGTTCGCAGCCAATTCTGTTGTGGGACCCTGCCCACTCCGTCCATTCCGAGCGAGGCCGCCCGACCTTTCGGCTGCGCGATCTTTGCTCCCCACCGCCCATTCCGTACCCAGTCCGTCTTGGCGCGACTCGTCGCGACCAAGATCGCGTTTGTGCGGCGCAGCGCAGTGGATCCAATCCCCACTCGCCGCTGCTTGTCGTCCGTCATGCCCGTCCCACTGCCCGTCATGGGCGTCGAGCTGCCACCGCCGTCCTACTCCGTCCGTCACCGTGCTAGGACCGCTCTCTTCCAGGGTCCTCTTACACGTCTTCTCCACCAGCAAATCTCTTCACGACTCTGCCGAGTTGGAGTAGCCGGTCATATTCCTTGCCCAACACCCACTGCCGTTCGTCATCACTTACGTCCGTTCCGTTCCGGCGTGGAGCCCCACTTGGCTCATCGCGACGCCGGCTCCCAGCAGGTAGGGGCTGTAGCTCGTATTCGAGCACGTAGTGTCCAGCCTTTTTCCTCCGTCGCCGTCGTCGCAACTTCACGATGAGCCCGCTAGACTGTCCGGGCGTACTCGTACTTGCCACTGATCGTCTAGCTCTCTTCGTGCCGCGGCCTGCAGCTGCTGCACGTGCAGGAGCCGTCGTTGCTCCCACAGTCGCGCCTGCCGACGCGTCATGAGCTTGGCGTTGAAACGCGCCTTCATGTTCGAGTTGCGCTTCCAGGTCAGCCGCTACTTCGCGCAATAGGGCCACCGGGTAGCGGTACGTAACTAAAATGAAACATGTGCCACAAACTGCTCGCACTCCCCCGTCTTATCTTCTCGTTCGAGCAGATAGTTGTCGTAACATGCCGACTCCACTATCCGCATTGGTCCCGCCCATTGGTGAACAAACTTCGAGGCCTTAGGCCCTCGAGGTGGCCGATACATCCACACCCCATCTCCGGGTTCAAAGGTTCGTTTCTGCTTCACCTTCCGGTCATAGTATTGTGCCTGACGTTGTTGCTCACGTTCTCGTGCCTGCTCGGCGCATTCCTGACTGCTTTTCAAAAGCTGCCAGCAACCGCTGGTGAAACGCCGTCAACTCGCCCGCTTCAGCGACGCTGGTGCTTCGTAAGAGCTCGTTGGGGCAGTGTAGCCGCCTCCCCATCATTAACGCATTCGGCGATAATTTCACGGTCGAATGTGGGCCCGAGTTGTAGGCGTAAACTGCGCAGTCGACCCACACATCCCAATCATGTTGTCCGTCTTCATGCATGTACGTGGACACACAGTCCTTCCACGTACGATGAAATCGTTCAACTAACCCAACCATTTGAGGCCTGTATGGCACAGGGTTTGTCTGCTGCGCTTGCAGCATCACCACTAGCTGCTCGATCACACTACCCATCAATTCGGGCGCCCCATCTGTCAAGAGCTCCCGGAATGGACCAAAACACAGCACCACGTGCCGCATTAGAAATTCTGCTACATTTTCAGCTGTGTGCCGAGGCACCGTTACCGCTATTGCGTAGCGTGTGACGTATTCAATGGCGGCGATCACGTATCGTTGTCCACCGTCGCTCATGGGCAACGGCCCCGCCACGTCCAATGCCTACCGATCGCCGACATCTCCGCCTTTCAGGCCCCTCAGCGGAGGAATAACTTCGCGCGGTCGTGCCTTACGGCTGCCACACTCCTGACATACTGCCACCCAACGCGTGACCTCTCGCTCTAGGTTGGGCCACCAGTAGCGTCTTGCTATCCGAGCGTGGGTGTGAGTTGCTCGCAGGTGCCCCACCCAGATCGAATCGTGGCCTTCTTTGAAGACCGTCGGCCACAATGCTGGAGGCAGCACCACACGTCGCCCTTTCATCGTCTCGATCAGCACCAATCCAAACGCCGTCACCACCTTCTTGCCCTGATGCTCACCGGCTTCGACGAGTCGCTGCACTAGTGGACTCCTTTGTTGCGCCTCGACGATTTCTTCGTCCGTCTGCTGCAGTGTCGGCTCATTCGGCCGTCTTTCGCCGGGTGGTTCGTCTTCTTCGGCGTGGGGTGCGGTGTCGCGTTCTCTAGCGCCTCATCGGGCCATCCGTCCTTGGGCATCGCCTCCTTGTATAGCTTCTCGCCTTTTGCCGCCGCTGGTTCGTGGCAATACGTTGCCTGCAGGCCCCTTGCCCTTCCCCGTATTCGTCGACCGCTGCTGAGCCTTGGCATTTGGCACTATCGCGCCCGGCGTCTGTGTCTTCCACCGTACTCGTCTTCCGTCGCCTCTCACGGCATCGTCGCTTCGTCCGGCCACTGGCGTGGCCTGTTGGCGCCCTCGTTCGGCGATGCCGTCGTCGACACTGCGTTGCGTCGCAGCGGTCGCGTCCGCTCGACCTCTGGTTGGTACTGGGGTCGTGATGGTCGCGTCTCGCGATGCCAGCAGTCTTCTTGGTTCTTCGTTGCTCGCCGAAGCGCCCCTTGCCGATACTTGGCGCCCACCAGCGTCCGTCGTGCATCTTGTCTCGTCAGCTTCCACTGGCGTCGCCAGCGTCTGCACCGGTGTGATGTACGTCTCGATCCCCTCGCCACTCGTCGTCTCCGTGACGTCTACTGGACCGCTCTCTTGGCTGCTTGGTGCAGTCGCCTCTTCCCGTCTCCGTCGCTCCTCTTCGTCAGCAAGTCGTTTGGCGGCTCGAGTCTGTGGTCTCGACGCGATCCCAGCCTCTGTTCGCCGCTCGAAGCGGTGGAGCCGAACACTGCGCTGCTTCCGAAGCGCACGGAGAGGCAACAAAGGCGAGCCCGGCAGGTCCGTCGTCGCAGCCGCATCCGTCTCCACCGCTTTCACCGTGACTGGTGGCTCGACGCCAGTCTTGGTCCATCGCTCTGCCACCGTCACCGTCGCAGTGTCCTGATCGACGCCACCTGCATTCGTAGCCTCGGGTTCTGGTTGAGGGCTTAAAGCCCCAGTCGGAGCCCGTTCATTGCAATCGGCCATTGCCACTTCGGGTGAGAACCCGCTAGTTTCGTGTTCAGCGTCATTGCGAGTGCCCTGTCCGCCTCCACTCCGCTGCGCTGTCGTCTCCTTAGTCTCGTCCGTCTCTGCTGCCGTGTTGGTCTCCTCCGACGGTGTCGCCCGCCCTGCTGCACACTGTCTCGCGAGTCGTCGGTGGCCAATTGCCGCGAGCACTGTTGCCACCACGGGTGCGCGGGACAGCGCATCCGCCACTACGTTAGTGCTCCCCGGCCGAGACTGAACATCAAAACCGAACTCCTGTAACGTCAACGCCCAGCGATGCAGCTTTCCAGTTAAGTTAGGGCTTGTCATGAGCCATTTCAGGGCAGCATGATCCGTGAGTATCGTGAACTTACGGCCATATAAGTAAGGGCGAAATAACTTAATCGCCCAAACCACTCGAGTTCCGTAATGCCGTACTTGCCCTCAGACTCGCTATTGACCTTACTTGCGTAGGCCACAGGTTTCCATCCGCCATCTCGTTCCTGCATGAGGCATGCACCCAGGCCAATTTTGCGAGCATCCGTAACCACTCGAAACGGCAGTCAAAAGTTGGGGCAGACTAACAGAGGTTTAGTTGTTAGAATAGCCTTTATTCTTTCGAAAGCCTGCTCCTGTTCGGGCGTCTACACCCATTCTGCAGTCTTTCGGAGTAGTTTAGTCATCGGTGCCGCGATAGAGCCAAAGCCCTCCACAAAACGCCTATAGTATCCAGCGAGGTGCACAAAGCGCTTCACCTTCGTTGCATCCGTAGGTCTAGGAAATTCTCGCACCGCCGAAATCAGCCGCTGCAGGGGCCGAACCCCGTCACTGCTAATTTCGTGCCCCAAGTAGACCATCGACTTCGTTGCGAACGTGCATTTCTTAAGTTTTAGCGTCAAATCTGCTGCCTCCAGTCGCTCCAACACGCTTGCTACAACCACGATATGTCGTTCAATACCGCCCCGCGTAAAAAAACAATGCCGTCTAAATAGACCAAACAGGTAGTCCAGGTTAGCCCGCGTAGCACACCACTCGTCACGCGCTGAAAAGTTGATGGCGCATTGGTCAGTCCGAAGGGCATTCAGACGAATTGGTTGAGGCCCTTTCTGTAGTAAACGCGGTTTTATCGCGATCTTTCGGCGGCACTAGTACCTGCCAGTTCCAGCTCGTAAGTCTAAGGTCGTAAATAATAGAGCTCGACCCAGCTCCTCGAGGGTTTCGTCTATTCGAGGAAGAGGGTAGACATCTTTTTTCGTGACTTTATTTAGCGCCCGGTAGTCCACACAAAACCGCACTTCGCCATCCTTCTTACGCACGAGGACGACTGGGAAGCCCCATGCCTCATTGCCCTCCTCGATCACTCCCGCATTCAGCATCTGGCTGACATTGTCTTCAATTATCTTGTCCTCTGTCTGAACCTGCCGTCGTCTTTTCAGCATTATCGGCGAGGCGTCGCCAGTGTCGATGTGGTGGTGCATGTCGATAGCAGTGGCGGGTGGGCAGTCACCCGAATTTACCGACAACTTCCGATAAACCCTCAATAATTTCATTACCAGCTTACGAGCGTCTGCTTCCTCCACACCAATTCGAACTTCACTCTCGTCCTGCAACAGCGTCACCGTGTCGCCCATCGCTCCACGTGCAATTCCCCGTTTATCGACAAAATGTTCATCTCTCCGTCAGGTACCCAGTTCCTTCTTGTTTGGCAGTCTGGCCGTAGCGCTGTTCGTATTGATTGCTGGCACCCACGCCCGCCCATTGCGTGCTTTGGTCACGATGGCCGTCTGCATGACCGCCCCCGTCTGTTTTGTAGGTATAAAGAGGCCGCACTTGCCATCTTCTGCGACCACCGACACCTGTACCGGCGTCACTGCCCGCTCGGCCAGCTGTACCTGGCCGGCCATTCGTACTGCTGCGACCCTGGCTCCCCCACTTCCATCACGGGTGCGAAATGGAATTACCACCGCACGCTCGCCGTCTTGGTACCGCACTTCATTCTTATCGAAGTCCATTGTGGCACCTTGGGCCCTCATGAAGTCTACGCCCAACAAAAAGTCATTCGTGCATCCAGCCACCACGCACGCGTCCACAATTACCTTCTCGTTGAACACGCTGCGCAACTCGAAGCGCCAAACACCCACCACGTCGAGTAGGAACCCTCCGATCCCCTCTACATAGTCCACGGGCGCCTCCATCGCGACTCGATCGCCGAACGCCATCCAATCCGTGCCTGCTATGGTGTAGCGTACACAACTATCCAACTTGACGCATCTTTGGTCACCGCCCACTTCCATCATCGCCGTCGGCAGCCCGCCTTCCGTGCCCACGTAGCTAGAGCTTCACTCGCCTCCGTGCGCCGTTGCCTTCGCCGCGCCTCCTCTACTTCCCGTCGCCCAGCTTCCGTGACTCTCGCCTCACGCCGTCGTCTCAGCTGCAGTGCACGGAAACGCCGCCGTTTTGCGGCTTTCCGCGCTTTTGTGCCGTGCGAGACGAGCTTGACTGATCTCGTCTTGCTTGGTGCTCACCACCGCGTCGTTGTTCATCGCGCCGTCGCCGCGCACAGTCGTTATCTCGGTCGCATGCGTGTCGATTCCGTCCGCCCCCGCCGCCTTTAACATTTCAGCGCCCATGTCCGGCGTCCCGATCGTTCTTGGTCAGCACGTCCCCGCTCACCGCCGTGTTCGTCTTGGGGTACGCTTCCAGCACTCCCCTGTTTGTGTCGCCGTCGCTTGCTGGAGACACTGTCACCTCGCGCCCGAGCCTCGCCATCTCCGCTGTCAGCGTTGTCGTTCGCTGATCTTCGTCGTCCAGGAGGTTCGTCGTCGTGGCCTTCATTTCCACGGCGTCGCCTACATCTGCCAGTGGTGCCGCTGCGCCTTATCCAGCGCGACATACCTCCGCGCCTTCTCCAGCCTGATGTGCCTTCGCGCCTTCTCCGCTTCGTTCGCGTAGCTCCGCTTTCCGTGCCTCGCTAGCATAGCTTGTCAATGCCAGGGTTCGTCGCACCGTGGCCACATAGATCGGTGCGCGTCTGTCATCTCGCTCCGCCGTGTCCGTAGCCATGTGCTGCAGCACTTCGTCCATGTCGAAACCCGTCTGTTCGTCCTCGAACCGTTCAGTCCGCACCGGCCGTTCCACCCTCGTACTTGCCTCCGTCCTCAAAGCGTCGGAGTACGACTCCGCTTTCCTCTCTCACGCGTATTCGTTCGCCTCCGACCCGCTTGTCACCATCATCTGCTCTCGTCCATCCTCCGCACCTCCGTCGTCTGCCACTCTACCAGGCCGTTTCTTGGCGCCCTGCTGTTGTTTAGCCGTCGCAGCCTGATGGCCTCCGCTCTCCCCACTCTCGTCTGGCAGCAGCTGGCTCTGGGGATGCCTTGTCGCCCTCGGGCACAGTAACCCCTCTACCGTGCCCGGTTGGTGTTTTCCGCCGACGATTGTAGTTTCTGCTCACGCTGTTCTAGGTAGACGTCGTTACGTGTCTTCGCGTCCGCGTCGGGGCACTCTGGCGAAGTGGCGAATTGGTTGCACGCGTAGCACTTCAGCTGCACCGTGCAGAGTGACGGCCTGAGGCCGCTCTGCCCACACTTAAAGCACGATTCCGGCAGGCCTTTTCGGTCGCCCTCCTGCTGCTGACTGCCACCTGCTTGCCCCGTTCCGTGCCGTTTGGAGTCTGCTGCAGCCTGTTTGACAGCTGCCTTCAACTTCTTCCGAAGAGGTTTCACATCGGACTCGTCACCGCTCGACGCGAATTCCTCCCGCTTCAACTTCACCTTGACCGCAGGCTTCTTGCCTTCCGTCTTCGGCTGCGTCTCCTGACGTCGCATCCCGTGCTGCTTCGTCTCCGCCCAAAACTTTCCATTCCATGCGTGGCCAGGGGGTGAGCGCCACGTGCCCGAACACTCGTTCCATACGCCTTGAGGGTTGGTCAAGAGGGCCACGCCACTGGCTTCTACCCCACTGGCTGCGAAAGCATTGATCATTTCCGTCGGTAGCCCCGTGCCGCTGATTCCAGGAATCACGCTCATCGGCCCTGTCGTGTCCGTCATTGTAACCAGGTGGTGGCTTGGTGCCACGGCCCACGGCTGCCCGATATTGGCCATCCCCTGGGCAATATTGTCTATGGGGTCCTCAATTTCGGTGGGCTTGTCCACCGTCTCTTCCAGCGTTTTCGGCTTCGGTCTCTGCTGCACCAGCTTCTTCGTTGTCTTATCTAGACAGCGTAGGAACTGGGCTAGCAGCACACGCTCTTTCACTCGGTTGCGTCCTACGCACCCCCGCCGCGAAGTCCGCATACGTCTCGCCCGGCATCATGCGTCTCATCGTCACGCGCGGTTCCGCGTTCGACTTGTCCAGTTTCGGCCCGTAGCGCCGCAGTAGCGCCTTCTTCAGGTTCGTCCAAGTCCTTTGTCTTTTCTTGAGCCTGCGATCTTGATTGACCCACCACTTGGCTACATTCTCCATCAACTTATTGCCTAGGATGAAATACAAGGCGTGGTCAGACCACTTACCCCGCCCAGATTTCGCTGCGCCCTTTAGTGCCAAGTCCACCCTGCCGATCCAGGTTGCCACCGACACCTTCGGCGAGGGCGTGAACGCCGGAAGCTCGAGGTCTTTCACGCTGCGTCGGCCTGGTGGTCGTTCATCGCGCGCTGGTCGCTCCGTTGGTCGATTTCCTCCTCCTCGTCCATCGTCCGACTCACTGCTGAGGCTGCTGGAGCTGCTACTGCTGTCGTCGCTGCTGGAGCCGCTGTCTCCGTCGCCCCCTCCATTGCCACGGCGGCGTCTCGACCTGTGACCACTTCGTGCGCGGCCACGGCGTGCGTGGCTCGACGAGCTGCTGCTGTCCGACGAGTCTGGCGTCGTTCGCCGAGTGCGCGTCGCTCTTCTCGTGGTTCGCCGTTGGGCTCGGCGGGTTGGAGGCCAGACACCATCGCCGTCAGGTCTCGGATGGCTGCCGCCATTGCCGATAGATCCGGGGTGATCGCCGCCGGAGTGTCCGTCTCTCTTCCGCCTATCGGCGGAATCCGACTTGTTGACGCGTTCCCCGTCGTCGGGGTCGGCGTCGACGACGCAACTCGCGCCGCTGTAGATGGCGCATCACGTGTCGCGACGCGCTGTTGAATTTGCTGCGGGGTTCGCCCATCTTCATCGTCGTCAGCCCCTGCTCGTCGTCGCGCCTTCGCCGTATGTTTCTTTTGGCTCCGTTCACTACCCGTGGTGGCTGCCCCAGTTCGGAGTCCCGTCTCCGTCATCAGGTGTTGAATGGCCGCGGCCATCGCGGCTGCGACCATGGTGGCTGCATTGCCACTGGTGCTCGTCGTTGTTGTCTCTGCGACCTGCGTCGTTGGCTGCTCGCTCTCGTTCGTTGGTGCATCCGTCGTAGCTATCTCCGCTTCCTGAACGGCTACTCGAGAGCCTTGCTGGTCTCCAGGTTGCTCCGTGGTCAATTTCTGGTCGAGCGTCGTGCCTTCTGCCTGCTGGAGTTGACGCCCGGGTTCGTCCTGTTCGTCGTCTTCGGCCGATTCGTCTTCCATCGGTGGATTCTTCGCTTGCTTCGGGACTCGCCTCGTCTCGCCCGTCTTCGTTCTCGTCAGCGTAGCGGTTATTGCTTTGCTCTTTAATAGAGTTGTTGCCTTTGCTCGTGTTCGTCGTGGTCTGAGCCCCTGAATGCCCACCATGTAACGAGGCTGATAACGCCAGCTCGGCAGCGGGTCGTCGCTCCGAGTGCTGTTGCTGCTTGTCTGCCAGAGTTGGTCGTGGGCGTTGCGATCTTCCGACACGTGCAGGCCGCTTCAAGTAGCCGGACTTACGTCCTATTTATTATCAATATACAAACTCGTTCCTATGCTAAGCTAGGACTTGTCGTACTAACCCTGCCAGTAGTTGCGGGCCACTTGCTGGAGCGCACGAATCTCGGTCTCCGCAGGCCAAACAAACTCGGGATCTTCTAAAGGTGAGACGCGCCGTACTACCGCAAGCCGGGCGACTCGTCTTGAAGTACGTTCCTGCTTTAGCGCAGGCCCAGCTCCCCAGCGGCTCAAAAGATCTCCCCATGCGTTGACTTCTCCAGGCACTTGCTCTATCACATACCGGAACCCGAGGAGGGACATTGCCCAGCGTTGCAGCTTATTAGCCTGGTATCGTGCCATGGCGCTGTCAGTCGCATAGGGGTCGATGATGTAGACCAGATTCCGATGGTCAGTGAACAGTCGGAACCCCTTTGGTCTCAGCGGCAAGTATTCTAGCCGGCGGGTCGATTCAACGATGGCGAAGGCCTCCTTCTCAATGGTGGGCCACCTCACCGCCGCTCCAACAAATCTCCCGCTCAGGAAAGCAAGCGGCCGATGATGCTGATCTTCCAGTGGCAGTTGGATCTCGTTCGGCTCCAGCTGGGTGACCACCGCACCCCAGAAGTCCTGACTAGCATCGGAGTACAAACAGACCTCGCTTGACGGACTTGGGTGGGCTAAGGGCACCAGCGCAGCAGCGCGTGACGAACGTCCTCAAATTGAGCAGTCTCCTGTGCACCCCAAGCAACGTCTACGAGATTGACCTTAGCCAGCATTTTCTTCTTCCTGGATCCACTGACCTTTTCTGCACGCTCGAGGGCATCATACAGGACCGCCGAGGTGCGAGTATATTCAGGGATACTCAGTCGCATCCAGTTGGTTGCACAAAGGAATTGCTGATGGAAATGTCCTACAATATAATAAGTATCAGGTCCGCTCCAGTCCGTGGCAACTGCATGGTCACTAGACTCTGTACACGTTCTGGGCAGTGCTGCACCCCTTGCGCCGAAGTAATTCTTCCACACCACTTGACCTCAGTGGCGAAAAATGCGCACTTCTTTGGGTGAAGCTTGAGGCCGTACGACTTGCAACGTTAATTCTTCCACACCACTTGACCTCAGTGGCGAAAAATGCGCACTTCTTTGGGTGAAGCTTGAGGCCGTACGACTTGCAACGTAATTCTTCCACACCACTTGACCTCAGTGGCGAAAAATGCGCACTTCTTTGGGTGAAGCTTGAGGCCGTACGACTTGCAACGTTAATTCTTCCACACCACTTGACCTCAGTGGCGAAAAATGCGCACTTCTTTGGGTGAAGCTTGAGGCCGTACGACTTGCAACGTAATTCTTCCACACCACTTGACCTCAGTGGCGAAAAATGCGCACTTCTTTGGGTGAAGCTTGAGGCCGTACGACTTGCAACGTTAATTCTTCCACACCACTTGACCTCAGTGGCGAAAAATGCGCACTTCTTTGGGTGAAGCTTGAGGCCGTACGACTTGCAACAGAACTTCCAAGTTCTTCTCAACTGGGAGATTCCGAATGGAGGCAAGCTTACGAGCAAGACCTTTCTCCAAATAACCAATCTCAAAATAACCAATAACAATACAGAGTTTGTACACACAATATGCAGCCTGTCAACTTAGGTTACAACTCGGATACAGGGAAATCCGAGTTGCCCAACGTGCACCACTCTCGAATGAACGAGGGAACCAACAAACACAATCCTAACACAAGCAATCGGGTTTGAATCTCAGGGGGTGATTGCTACTACCTCCCCGAGACTGCAAAAAAATATGAAATGCAGGGGTCCTCTTTCGAGTATCCACCCACAACTAATAACATGAAATAGGTAGACCAACCTGATGGCAGCCCTTTTGGGTACCTAATTTGATTTGAGCGTGTAGTGAGAGTTCCTGCGCTGTTCGCGCGACCTTGTACATCCGTTGGTACACGCAGAGCTCCTCGGACCTTCCTTCCGGATCCTCCTTTGGGTAGCTTGTCCTTGGCGTCGGCTATCCTCGGCGAATATACGCTCTTAAAGACACACAGCAAACATGAAGTCCACTTGAGCTCTGGGACGCAAAACAAACTCTGATTATCTCTTCTCTCTCACTCTCTTTCTCTCTCTCTTGGCTATCATTTGCTTCTTTCTTGGTATCTGGACTTCTGGCGGTCTCCTCTACTCGAATCGCATGCACTCCTCTCGGATGACTGAGTTTCACTATACTCGGGCGTCACGTTGAACTCGGGGGAGCCGCTCACACATCAGGCTATGGCGAGAATCTTGGCAGTCACACTTCGTGAGCTGGCGCGCTGTCAGAGCCTGATTGGTCGGTCTTGAGGGTATCTTGCTTAGGCGTGGCGCTGCTCGACACTGGCCTCAGATCTGCACGTGCGGCTCACTTGGCACGTTCCTGGATTATCTTTCATTGGTCGGAGTGTACTTGGGTACATCGGTCATCCAGACTGTTCTTCATCCGGACTGGCATCGGATCATTCGAGTTGTACGGTCATCATTCGGAATGCACAGTCGTCATTCGAATTGCACGGCAGTCAATCGGGATGGTCGTGAGTCGACGATCTCGGACTTCACTTCGCGTTGATCATCCAGGTCCAACTTCATGCCACACCACACTTTCGGGGACTCCGTGGCACTGGTAACTTGAGCATCGGTTGTCTTCATGGTGGTGGTTGTCTCGCAGTGTAGAGGTGGTGACCTTACTGGGCTGTGGGTGTATCATTCAGGCTGTTGAGTCTTGAGGCTTCAAAATTGGTACTTCGGCTCATCAAGGCAGGCTGCCTCCCGGGATACATTCACCGGAGGCATTTGGCCCCTTCCAATGGGTACCTGCCGTCAAGGAATTCGGCGGCTGGACAGAGCGCTATAACGCCAACCCGAAATAGGACTCTTTCGGGTGGGACGCCTCCGTGCCTGTGAGCCAATACGTATCCGAGCACCTTCTCCCGCGATCTCCAAACACGCCAACACTTCCATCTTACGCCATCCCGAGCCACGCTCTATCCACTCGAAGCATCCGGATCTTCGAATTAGACGGCTGAGGAAGGCAACTATGAAAATTCACAGTTGCCTCGCGTCCCCCCCCCCCCCACACCACCACCACCGCACCAGCTTTCTTCTTCTTCTTGAGCTCTCAAGTTGCCACGCTTGTTGTGGACCGCTAGGCATCATGCGCTTGCGTAGAGCTCGAAGAAGGGCGTCCCAACGGTGGCTGTCAGCTAGCAGCTGCGACGTCTCCAACACTCCACCGAATACGGCTGTAACCTCGCCATCACCACTCCGTGTGAGTGAAGCTCGAAGTAGTTCACGACGGTCGCAGTCATCGAGCAGCAGCAACGGCTTCCTGACTCAACCCGCTGTAACTGTACCCTCGCCATCACGAATAAGTGTGAGTGAAGCTGGTTGCACACCAAGTCGACTAGCCACGCTGTGATAGCTTCATCATCCAGTGAAAGCGAGGACTTTGCCAGCGAAGTAACCCCGCGATGACAACCGCCTGCGTCAATTGGAAGCAATAAGAGCGGCAATGAACTGTTGTAAAGTGATGCAAGCGCAAGTGACGGTGAAATATCGCCCAGTGACAGTGAGTATTCGTATTCGAGTGATAGTGAAGGACACAAAGGTGTATCCCTTACAGCAAGCGCGGAATCCGGATCCGACAGATTCCACAATGAAGAAGAGTTTGTTCACCCGGTCACGTTCAAAACGAAGACTGAAACTCGAGCGCAGCTTGACGGGTTGGAGAATGCTCGCTTTTCTGTTACCGGCAACAGTCGTTTCTCCGCGCGGCTGTCGTGTACAACCCACGTTGGCTGCACTGCAGAAGCTCGCATTAAGAAAGATCGGAATGAGCAGTTCCGCCTTTTTCGAAGTGGTATGCACACTACTGCAACAGTGGATGTGATGGCACAGCGCACTGACATCCACAAGCCATTCCTTTCGGAGATTGACAACCTTCTGTTTGGTGGTCAGAGCCCGCGTTAGTGCTTGGTCACGCAGCAAACAAAGTACATCGACAATGAAGAAACATTGACTTTGCTGCTTAGTTGAAAATCGAGCGCACAAACTGCGAAAGCGAAGTGCTTTTGACATTACGACAAATGCAGATATCATGGAGTCGGTCTCGGCATGTTTTACTAAGAGCACTTTCTTCAAGGATATGAGATATCGTGTGGAAGACGACGCGCTCAGGGTAAGCCACATGCCCTTGGAACACCAGCACGAACTGCTCGTTCTGGACGGATTTACGGACACGTTAGAGAACGGATAGTTCTCTGTGGGGGTTATCTTCACGTCGCAGTGCTTAGTTCGCACACTCGTATGTTGTTGGGCCAGCGGAAGGAAGTACTCATGGCCACCGATGGAACGTACAAGCTTCATTTCAGAGGTTGGACCCTCGTCTCCTTCGGAACATATGGAGTTTGATATACTGCAACACACCAGTATCAGCAAAGATTTGACCCGACTGCCTTGATGTTCGTTCGGACTGAGACTGTGCACGCATACGCTCGATTTTTTACGGTTGTAAACGATCGTACCAATGCATTTTTAGGAGGAATCCTGGACGTTCAGTTTGAATCAATGGATCATTCTTCGTTGTAGAAGTTTTGGCCACATTTGGATCAAAATGTTCGCCAAAAGAAGAGCCTTCTAACCTACTCTGACCGCTACGAGAACAACATCAAGCTGCAGCTCGATTCCCTGAATCTGTCGCGGTCGTTTGACCAATTTGAAGCGCTGTCCAACTTGGTAACATCGTATTGGTCAGCGCTAGGGGAAACTGAATACGCTCATTGGTTAGAGGACCAATACCTGGTTGATCCGTGGGATCTACGGTTCTACACAGTCAGCGACGAGTTTGGTTGTGCCCAACCAAAACCCAATAGAGTCCCATCACCACGCCATCAAAAAAACTGCTGTCATGCACCTTCGCGCTGCTACCGGCCATGTTTTAGCCGGGACGTTGCCAAGAATTCTGTCACAATGTGCTATGGGCTTTGGCTCGGACATCATATGTCATTACGCAAGTGGACCGGTGGGATCAGAGATGGTACAAGCCGCAATAAACCTTTGTGCTTCTGAGAACCACTATCCGAAGCACCGAGGAAAGTCGTAGCGAGCAATCCTTAGCATCGGTCAGTACTACTTCAATGCTGAATACTACGTGGTTTGAGATGACAACATGCATGGTCTCAACGTCGATGCAGCACGAACAAGACTGTACGAGCGCTCTCTCGACGGGATTTCGAGGACAGACGAGAAGATCGAAAACGTTCAGCTCCGATATCTATCTCTTCATCGCGTGACAATTCTTGAGCGAGCGCCTTTTGAGCATGATTGGGATTCTCCTTCTTGGCGTGTGGAAGAAATCAAGGCAATTCGCCAAAAGTTCAAATGCGACTGCAAGACGTTTTATCAATTTGGATGGCTTTGCGCACACGTACTAGCTTGCTTACAGCTAGTGGACGCAGTGGATTTGAATGCAATGCGGCGGGGTTTGCCAGCTCGTAGACCGCCTGGGCGTCCTCAAAAGAAAGCCAAGTGTCTAGAACGCGACGGTCTCAGGAGGTCACAGAATAGTGTGACCGCACTGATCAAGAGATTGGTCGATAAGCCCGCGAGTGTTATCAACTGGAGTGTTCTGGGAACCTGGACCAACACGTACGACAATGGTGTTGGAATCAGTCGGGACTTCGTCGGAACAGTCAAGCCTCCGTTTTCGCACGCCGGCAAACGTCACAGGGACGTGGAGTACACCGAAATCGAGAAAGTGGAGGAATATGAGGCTGAAACGCTTGCCACTATGATCAACTACTCGTTTCGGATGGGGCACATCATTGTTCGAAGTTGATCGGTAAGTAGTGGGAGAGCTACCGCGTCTGTTTATGTATGACTGCATACCCAAAGCATGAAACTTAGAAAAAGAAGATAAAAAGAAAATACTAGAAAAAGGAGGGGTTACATCCACCTCTCCAAAAAAAACTTGTTGGAATTTGACATATAATTTAGCCGATGGGCTTACAATAGCGGTAGAATACAATATCACCGACCGCATAGAAAATAGCCGGCGGGGAATAAAAAGCATCCGGAAATGCATGGAATCGAAAATAGCCGACGGAAGCACGGGAAAAAAACCGCCCCCGTTTGATGGCAACAGCTGAAAAAAATTATCTGCAGGAAGTGACCTGACACCGAGACCTACGCCGATAAATTGTCGTTCAGATCGCCAAGTTGTGCTACTTGCTCTCCAAGTAGAGTAGCGAGGCCTCGAATCCGTTGGCACGTAATGGACAAAAGCTTTGCTACAGTATTGAGTGACAGCAATACAAAACCACCGCTGCAGTTTAGGAGCGCTGGCTAATATAAGAGTGTCGATCGACTTTTTTATTGGTGGGTTGACAAGGGATATTAATTGTAGTACAGTGTGATAAATCGGGTCATTTCCCACATTTAAAGAGGCCTGCTCATCGAGGAGATTTGGAAACAGATGCTAATCAAGGTCGTTCATGCACACGGCGGCTGATCAAGGACGAATCGTACATGATAATCATCCTCAAGTCGAGCACATCTCAAGCTGAGCAATGATCCGCACCTCGTTGTCTGTATGCTACTGCTGGCCAGCATGGGCCATCGCACGCGCAGGCTGCTGCTACCACGACGCCTTGTGGTCGGCTTTCCGATGGTGAGAATCACGTGTGTACAGGGCCTCGGTCTGATCCTAAGAGTTCATTCCGATGGTGCACCAAGCAACTTTCAAGTCAAAAGAGAAGGCCTGCACCCCCGTTCGAGCCAAGCCAGTGTGCTCTTCAACCAATCTCAACGTTACGTTTTTATTATTTTATTGTAAGGTATACTTAAAATATTATGTTACTATTCATATATGTAGTGAACTCGAATGAACGTCCCAAACAAGCATTTATAATACATCTTGCCCGATTATCTCAACGACCAAGTTCAGCAGCAGTAACAAGATCGCCGTCCTGTGCCTCGCCACCGCGGTACTCTCGAACGGCGTACACTCCGAGAGAGAAGCAGCTCAGACGTTCGGTGTTCTTAGAGCTGACCTGTACGGCTACTTATCCTGCTGGATACTATGGACTCGGCGTTGGTGTGAGCGTGGGTGGCATTGGCGTTGGCGTCGGTATCGGTGGGGTGGTGTCGGTGGCGTGGTGAATGACAACAATGGCTACAACAACGTCGGAGTCTACAATGAATATAACGGCGCCGCCATGGGCAATGTTGATGCTGCTGGTGGTGCTGGCGCCACCGCGAGTGCGAACATACCTGTGGAACCAACACATCCCACCCCAAATTCGATGGCAAGTGGGGAGTAGTAACCTCCAAGTTCGGCGTGCGCTCAACGCCAAGCGGCAAATAAGTCGTGGATATTGAATACTAGTACTCACACTCGCATACGTTCATCATTGTGTTCATCCAACTAGGCGAGCCTTACTCTTGGTGTACAATACAAAACTCTCGTTCCCGTTATAAAGACGATGAATAGCCTGGTAGACCAGTCCCCGAGTCCGCGACTCATTCGTTTTTCAGATATTGCCTCAGGGCTCAATCAACAACCTGCCATATTGAATTACATCTACGTTATCCAACTACGTCTACCGATAGGTTACGCCTATCATCCCTCAACATACCTATCGACTACCACGCAGCTCTGGGCGACCAATAAATCCTTTATGTGTCACGAAAAGTCCTACCAAACTCAAAGTGAAACCACCCAAGCAGGGCCACAAGCTCTACGTACAGAAGCGGAGTCGACATCAGGACCAGTCGACACGAACCTACCGACCAGGTATCGCCCTGGCAAATTGGGCATTTACCTGCTTGGAAGGGGCATTGCTGTCGGCGGGCTGTACTTTGGCTGAAACAGCAGGGTTGGTACTTACTCCTTCCTCATCGCATACATGTCCATTGCCAGCGGCTACATCACACCGTGTAGCTGTCTGGGCGAAATCAATAGTGCACTGCCGTTCGCAGGCGGCGCGTACGGTCTGGCTCGATGCAAGATGGGGTTCTATCGGGTGGACTTCATCGTTGCCAACGTTCCGACCGACATGTACGCGGTGTATTCGAGAGCATCACACCAGTAGAATTCCCGAAAATGGAAAAAGATACTGTGTCTTGATTGCCAGGAACTAGCTGAACTACCGGTAGCTGAGTGCACCTTCGAGGCGTACGTTGATGACCTTGACATTACTGGCCCACCTTTAAGCGAAATTTATCTGCGATGTCGACTAGATTAGTGCTGCTATCTAGCTTTAAAATCAATAGCATGGCACGCATGACCGTTTCCATTCATTACGCCACAGAAGCGCTCTTACCGGAAAACCTAAATTGTACATTTGGTCGGACTTTACTGACATAGACAATCCCGTGGCAGCTGCAAAAGTAGGCGCTGGAGGTCTCGCGTTGCGAGGTCCCGCTCCCCGCGCAACAGACAGACCAAATCAACGATGAGCGCTCCACAGAGCACGAGTCCCCATGTCTCGCAGTCGAGCAGCTGCACACCACCAACTCACAAGCTGATGCCACCACTACGCAAGCCCCCGAGAACGACGCGTGGTGCGTGTGATGCTCATCCGTCTAGCAACCAAACAAGGCGCGACGAGCAGGTGGCTAATCCCAGCGAGTTCGACGACCAAGCGCACGCCCCGGAGCTTCGTCCATCACCAGCAGTACGCGGGGCAACTCGCACATCATCTAATGGGCATGATGGATTGCTTCTCACTCAGCCTGCGGCCGCTCCTGCTCGCAGCGTTCAGGTGCTGGGGGAATTCAGCAACCTGCAGGATGAAGACATAGATGACATTGATCTGGTGTGCGATGATGGCGGCGCTGCGGGTGCCTTCCCGGCTACGAGTGTAGGTATGGATGGCGTGCCGAGTAGTGCAAGTGGCGATGGCAAAAGTGCGTCAACGAAGAAGCGGAAACGATCTTCAACGTATGCCACTCGAGGCAACGGGTTTACTGCCCATGAGCTCAAAGTGTTGCTAGATCTGCTCGAACAGTGGAAACCTATCGCTCGCGACGAGTGGAAGACGATCGCCCGCCTTTATAACGAGGTATGTCCTGGTGTAGACCGCATTGTCGAGAGCCTGCTTAAAATGTTTTCCGGATGTACAGGACCAACATGGGCACAGGCAACCCGCACATCCTACCAACCGTTGAGCGTGCTATTCAAATAGCAGAGGCCATCACCATTCATGCGGACGAAGCTAAAGACGATGACATCCCGGATGAGGCTGCAATGCTCTTCAATAGCGATGAAGAAGCAAACACCGATGAAAGCAACCACCCATTAGCTCCTCGACCGCTTGTTGCTCCTCGCATCCGTGGTAAAGGCGATGGAGATCTACTGACAATCACACCGGCAGCAATTTTGCAAGAACAGGAGTAGCGAAAGTTCGATCGCGAGCAAGCTCGCAGAACAAGAACATGAACTTCGAGAAGAAGAACGTCGTCGCCGAGAAGAAGATCGAGCGGATGAAGTGCGACGCTACATGCGCGATCAAGAACAACGTGAGCGAGAGCGTGAAGATCGTCGACAGGATCGTGAGCAAGATCGTCTTAAGCCGCTCAGTATCGTGAGCATAGCCTGCGCTTGCTTGAAATGTTAGGGATGGCTGTGATTGGCAAGGTGAAGGATTAAACAAGTGGAAGCACTGCGGAAGCTAAGTAGTTTATTACTCTAGAAGTTCTTGTAGGCCGCGATTCAGCTCTGGCATGTAGACAGAAAGGATTTGATAAATCCCAACAAGTCTAGCGCGAATGTTGGAGATTAATACGCTGGATTCTAATATCAATCTTCTTTCTCCTCTCTCTTCGTATACAAATCGATTTTTCAAACGCGGAAGGGAGCTTTGGAAAGCTCGCACCCCCCACTCAGCAGACTGGCGTGCTGACGTGGCTTGGCGCAAATACACGATATCAGATGCAGTGGAGCTCTTCCAAAAAGCACACAAAACCTGAAATTGCTACTGTCACATCTCTCACGCAAACACCAACGCAAATCGCCCGCAAACTGTGCAGACGGAAATCGGGTCTCCGCACATTTTGAAATCCGTCGCACTTTCCGTACAGTATCACTAAAACGGTACCAGATCTATGGCTGGTTGGCAGTCCAATCGCCAGTCAGACGAGCGCGTTGCGCAGCTCGAGCCTACTTCTTGTCGGCACTTCTTGGTTCGCATCACGTCCAGCTCCCCCTCATGACCCGCCGCCCGACTGCAGGTCGCGGGAAAGGCTTCACCACGCCGCAAGTCGATCGTTCGTTACCTCAAGCGATTGCTAATGTGTGTTTAATGCTGATAGTTACCTGGTGTTATGCTTGGTAGGTCTGCTGCCGTTCTTCGAGCAGTCTCTACCGCTTGGGTCCGCCCAATGGGATGAAGTACAGTATGCTTACAACAGGAACCTGCCAGCGGAGTGGCCACTGCGTGACGCGGAGTCTCTTCGCCGCAAATTCTTCGCGCTCAAAAACGCCAAAAAACCAACAGGTAAACAATAAGAGTTGGACATGCTCATGCATTTGGTATGTATTCTAACCATTAGTTCCATTGACGTAGGCGACCCTACCTGCCCTCCTGAGGTCCGACGAGCTAAGGCAATCTATCGGGACATTGAGGGCAAGTGCAGTGTCGTCGAGCTGGATGACGACGCAGCCGACAGCGAGGCTGCGGAGTTTCTTCCCGCGGTTTGTAGTTGCGCGTCTACAAGCTGCAACAGCACCACCAATGAGGCCGAGAACATTGCCGGCAGTACGAAAGGGTCACCCGCGGCTCCGATCGCAGCATCTCCGGATGCTGCAACACTTAGAATATCGGATCCGGATGCCCGCGGTGCGAATTGTGCTGTAACTAGCGCGACTGCTATTGCGGTAGCTCATACCCCCACAAACGGTAACTTTATGATGAAATGTCCATTTTTACAGATGTTCACTACTGACGAGAATAATTATTGTGCCTTAAATATTGTACAGGGCCTCTTAAAGCAACGAGTCGTACTGGGAAAACGCCGGAACAACTTGCAGCTTTAACGAATCAACCCAAACGCCAGCGAGACGACCAGGTGACATTGTCACACACGGCGAGAACGAAATTGAAAATCGACAGTGTACTGCAAGAACTGACGCAGCTGAGCATGGAACTACCACAAATGCTCCTTGCGAGGGCGACCGCGCTTACCAAGCCCACTTTTAACGACATAGCACTTGCTAAATGCCTGCAACAAATAGTCAAACGTGTCGGGTTCGATAGAAACACGGAGATAAAGCTTCCACGACCCCGGCTAGCATACAGAACATGCCATGCAGATTTTGATGGGTCAATAAGAGCAGACACGGTTAGAGCGTTACGGTCGAAGGATAGAAAAGAGCGCAGACGCAGGAGGAGTAGAGCTTTCTTCTTCTTGACCGCTTTCTCGAGGCGCCTACCAGCAGTAGTTGCTGGGCGTGTGTTCCCGCCATGAAAACGTGAACTGTCTTCTCGAGGCTGGCCATTTGGGGCCAGTAAGTTTACGTACCCATTACACAAAATAGGCTATTTTTGGCACAGGCAACAACAAGTCGCAATGATGACACATTTTATAGCACAAAACTCATTCTTTTTGAGATTTGCGATCGTAAATGTGCAATTTTTGGAAGAGCTCCAGTGGCGGAAACACCGAGGTAATCTCGGCTTGTTTTCACCAAAAATGGATAATCGCCAGCCGCAAATAAAAGAGTCAACCACGCACTTGGCTCCACTTCTGTCGTGTACATTCTGTAGTTTTGAGTAGATTTTAGCCGTCTCAGCAATTTGTGAATCGTGCATTGACCCCGGAGCGTTCAGTCCACAGGCACGATCGTTCCATTCGGGACAAACACCATGACATTGCCAACGAAGTGATTACGTTTCCATCCATTGTAAAACATGTTTTGCATCACGCAGTCGCCGCTCTGATGAAGATACTGCTTCAATACATCCATCACCGCGTACACATCTTTCAGAACAGAATGCTTCCGTAAAAAGCTTGCTCGTAGCGCTCGACTTGTCCTCGGGAAGGAGGTGTCACAGCAGCATTGCCATCTCCACCTAAGACTCTCAGTAGGATTCTGCGCCCGAATCGAAGAAAGAGCGTTCCAACGCTGCTGGTAACACTAAAAAGCATGAATAAGGCAAACGTTGCCCCTCTTGTTCTTGTCCAAGCTAATGTCAAAGCTAGGCTCTGCGTAGTATCCAGGGAGCGAGGTCGCCCGCGCTGGTCCTCTTTTCGAAGCCTGATAGTGTATCCACTCTTACTGTACGGGGTGTAGTCGTCGTAAATCTTCTCGTATGCCCGCAGAACATATCGAAACGCTTTATGATCTAAGCCGGTGAGCGTGATAAGCGCTGAGTCTAGGCCTGATCCAAACAGCACAGCAAACGCAGAGCAGCTGGGGGCTTGAAGAGCGATGCGGCCAACTCGGCGGTCACGAAGGCGACGCTGGCGGCGGGACAGGCCACTCCGGAACCCGTCGTTGCGATGACTACGAGTTTGGTCTTGCAGCGGGATAAGCAGGTGCGGTGTTAGCATGTTGGTCTTCTTCGGCTTTCTCGAGAGTGAGAAAAATATCCTTGTGCTTTAGTCAGATCAAATTGTGTTCAGGTTTTCAGTGCCAAATTATTTGATCAGACTAAAATCGACATTTTAATGTCATTTTTGAACTGATCAAAATAGGTTTTCAGGAGCTGCCTATTAAGTTACCTTGGCCAAACAATCTATGTCCTTGATGAACGGCATTTTTGCAAGGGCACGTGTTGCTGCGCCAAACTCGCCGCGTCACATTTTTCGTTTATACTTACTGTTTGTATTGAATGTCTCACGACTGCCTTTAACCTAGCCCTCCACGGGACCGATGTCTAGGGTTTATGGTTTGCTTCGCAAAGGCAGTCGCTGCGCTCTTGCGAGGAAAAGATTCTATCACCTGGCCAGTGCAGTGCTCGGCTCGCTGGAATGCTCGGCGCTGGGTCCGCCTCCGCAAATACCGCGCGGCCCTGCTTCGCGGGCACCCCGCGTGGGT
>JAHQIV010000121.1:0-33626 GCA_030463285.1 Phytophthora europaea | reverse complement strand
AGTCTGCGGCCATCCGCGTACCAGCACGTCGTGGTGACCGAGATACGAGTCGTTTTGAGGAGAGACGAGTAGAGGTCGCTAAGTCGACAAGGAGTGAGAAGTGTGTCCTGAGCGTGCAGTGCCGTCTAGCGCACGCTGCCCCGCGGGAATGCTGGAGACGAAGGAGGTGTCCGTGACGAAGACGACCTACCGGGAGAAGCTGGTGTCCAAGGTGCTGCCGTCGCTCCGCGCAAAATGGCCGAGTAATAGTCGCGTCGTGCTGCTACAAGATAACGCCCCAGCCCATATTTCTCCGTCAGATCCTGAATTTACTGCAGCGGTTGAGCAGAGCGGGCTTGATGTTGTGCTACGGTGCCAGCCACCGAACAGTCCGGACCTGAATTGCTGCGACTTGGGTATCTTTACCGCTATACAAGCACGACAGAGAGAGAAGAAATCTCGCAACATCGATGAGCTCATCGTGGCGGTAACCGAGGCGTACTGGGAGCTCCCTGATCGCGTTTTAAACGCAGCCTTCTTGAGTTTTTTTTACAGAGCTGCATGGACTTGTGCATCCAAGCCGAGGGAAACAACGACTTCAAGACACCTCACATGGGGAAGCAGAGGCTGGAGCGGGAGGGAAGACTTCCTTCAAGGATCTCTTGCTCACCGAAGACAGCTGTTATCATATCAGCTGCAACCCCGTCCAGCACTCCACACTATAGTTAGATTAAGTCGTAATGGACACCTCATATTCCGGAACAGTAGAAAAAGGCCCAGCCACCTCATATTCTGGAATGGAGTGGTATGTCAGAGGAGAGATGACCTTTTCAGCAGAAAGAAAGGAAGGGTGGGTAGGAAAAAGGGCCACACGCTCGCGGATGTCGAGCAGAAGATGACGTCGGTATCCCTGCTAAAGCGACAGTCACTTCGAACAATTGGAGCCAGCATTGACGTGGCTACAACGAGGCTATGTCGGTTGATGAAGGATGGCTCATATCATCGCGCATCAAGCTGTTGCCGTGTTGTGGGGAGGCATACCGCACTGGTTGGGTGGCAAGGTACCTAAAATAATAGATTGGGTAGTGCCTTTTTTCTAATTTAGGTAACAGTTTTTGAATTTTGTGATTGGAGGTATTTGCGTGGACTTATAACCAATCAGAACACAATACAGGGCTTGATTTGATTCTTGATTTACTTGTGATTGGCTGCGTTTAGAAATATGTTGGGATGCTCTCCCGCAACTTGCGGAATTGGGAACGATGCCCAAAACCAGCATTGGGTTTTGGAAAGATCCAAACCGGTGCTACAAAAAAAGATTGCTTGTCAATTCAAGCCATGTTTTGCCTTCTCCGTAGCCAACATTGTACAAGATCAAGCAAAGCTGCTAGCTGTCCATGACAGAATGCTACGTGTAGTATACTCTCCTGAAAACCGCACTAGAATCGGCCACGAACTCATGTTAGGGTACAGTTTCAAAAAGAAATGTCCAAACTTTTTTGAAACGGAGTGGTACTGTATTGCTGTGCATCTTCGGAGAGAATCCACCGAGCATCTTATATGGCTACATTTGCAAGGTCCGCTTTCTTCAGGCTCACAGTCACAACTGAAGTTGCCAGCCCGAACCGACTACCTCTGATGGCGCCGCAGCACGATCAGGATCATACTGAGCAGCCGCAGCAGATGGAGCCTGCGTGGTGGTGGCGTAGCGCCAGCGGTCGCGCTGACGCCACGCGCGCCGTTACCTGCAACGAGACGGAGCTGCTGAGCGCCGCCGTGCTCTGCGCTGCGCTGTCTGCGACTAAATCAACGCCGTCAGCGTCTGACGCGCTGGCCAATGCTCGTGCCGCGCGTGAGATGGAGATGCATGTGCGCAAGTCCCCGCTGCCGCACAGCCTGCAGCTACCGGTACTCGAGTTCACAACCGACTACGTGCTCGTGGAGTCGGAAGGGGCTGTCATCTGCGCCATGCGAGCGACGAGCCCCAGTGACATTGTACAGGCCGTGGTGGGCTCGGCCGTGCCGCTCTCGCAGCCATTCGTGCACCGCTTCGGCGGATCTCGCGTTCATGCGCCATTCTGGAAGCGCGCAGAGCGACTGGATGTCTCGAAACTCTATGGACAAGCACAGCGAGCAGATAAAGTTCTGCTGCTCTGTGGGCATTCCATCGGCGGCAGTATCGCCAAGCTTGCGTTCTGCCAGTTAGTTTTCAATGGTTTGCCAGACGCTGTGCAACGGGTTCTCGAAAAGATCGATGAGGAGCAACCGAAAGCTGACAGCAAAGAGCACAGCCACAAGGAAAAACATTTCCGCAAGCACAAGAAACAGAAGAACGAGCCTACTGGCTGGATGAAAAAAGTCGGGAATAATGATCGTGATAGTGCGCTCCAAAACCTTCCGGTGGCCATGGCGATTGGCTTCGGTGCGGCGTACGCTGGCAACGATGGCTTGACAGCATTCTTGCAGCCGTTAGGGATGGACGACCGGGTGGTGAACTTCGTCAACGAATTCGACTGCATCCCTGGAATCTTGAATATTGCACATTCGGCTGCTATGCTCGCCAAAACGACAGATCGACTGGTGACTATCGCGAAGGCAACAAAAGCTCTGCTCAACCTGCTACCAGCGCCAATGCAGCAGCTCCTTGTTGACATAGTGAAGGGTGCAGGCACAGCAGCCGTTCCTAGCGCCACTTCGGCGTACTTGTCCATGAGCATCACCATGCTTCAAAAATCGTTTGACAAACTTCGCGAGTTCAATATTGTGAAGGCGGTGGATTATCGGTACGCTCCATGCGGAAGCTATATCTTCATGTCAAAGGAGAGTGCAGAATTCAATTTTTTCTCGGAGCCGCTGGAAATTCGAAAAGCCCTTGGTGAGGATGAAGACGAAGCTACTACTGGACTTACTGGAAACTCCATTTTGCAGCACATGATGAGTGCTTATGTTGACGCTATTGCGCGGCGGTCAAGGTCTATCCAGATTAATGGGACCATGAACCATTACGAGCGCCTGGGAGTGGCTCGAAATGCAAGTGAGCGGGAAATTCGTAGGTCGTACAGATCTCTCGCATTGAGGTGGCACCCAGATCGAATTAGATACGGATCGCTTACAGATCAGCAAAAGGAGGTGGCGGAGGATATTTTCAAGCTGCTGGCTGAGTCTTATGAAGTGCTTTCGAATAAAGAGAGCCGCTGTGCCTATGATGCGTACTTGAACAGACCATTCAGTCGCAGAGAGGAGTTCATGCATTACGGCACGGTGGACGGCATAACTCTTGACGAGGCGATATCCACGTTCAAGGACGCCGTTGACAATATATCCAATACATTGCACCGCGTGACAGGTCGTTTCAGTTCGTCAAGCTCAACCACGGTTGGACACCCACTTCAACACAATGGCGGCAAGCCACAAGCAACAACCGCTGCACCCAGTGGGAACCTGCCAGTTACGTCTGACAGTGCTGCAGGTGGAGTAGCTGTGGTTCCTGACTGTACGAGCTCGACTCAACACGTGTCAAACACTGGAGTCTCAGCAACGTCAGCTGCAGCTCCAGCTTCGTCAGCAGGTGTCTCGACTTCCACTTCTGAGACTTCCGCCGCTCTGAGCAAAACTGGAAATATTGTGACAATCAATAACGCTGAAAGCCCCACTCAAGCAATTGACACCCGCAGTAGCAGTGACAGTATCAGTTCCAAGTCGACAAGCACAAGTTTAAAAACCGTCTCAGTAGTCGGGGGTGCCGTCGCGGTCGCAGCAAGCGTGGCTATAATCGTGAGCGCTTGGTCACAGTTTTCTGAAGCTTCTAGAAAGAAACGACAGGCTGCAGCTGTGCGTGATATGTCGGGTGATTGCTTGGTGCTGCTTTTGGAAGACCGTAGGACGGTTCAGCAACGTGAAAGCCGAGCTCCCAGCATTGAGGCACTACGGCAATTTAAGGCCCGACAGATCAAGGCATTTGCAATTGCTAGTACTCCGGCGCAATATGGAAAAAAAGAGCCTGGCGACAGTGAGTTGTATCTTACTAAAGAGGCTCAACAAGCCATCGTGGAGTTGACTCAGCAAGATCAAGAGCAAGATCAAGATGACATGCTTATTGAAGCATTTTTTGATTGCTCAGCTGGAGATGATGACGCAGCTGTTGAGGCGATGGCCGAAGAAGAGTTTTTCGATTGCGTGGACATAAGCCAAGAAGTCGACCAGTATTTTGCGAGGAAACACGAAAAACTGCTTCATCTGCACGGGAAGCCGAAGGTTTGTGTGATGTTCCCCCGAGGTTCAAAGGTGTATACTCCATTCGGACTCGGGGTCGTCGAAGATTGGCGAGAGAACACTGCAGTAGCAGCAATTCGTTTTGACGATGACTCTCTTCGCTACGTTGATAAGAAGGAGATCACTCGTGGTGCATCTATCGCTCTAGAGCTGGCAAATGCTGTTGTGGAGGAAAGACGAGCAGAATTAGCCGAACGCGTGATCACGAAGTATGACCTGGAGCAAAGTAAAACTAAAGACCAGATCACGAATGTGGCGCTTGCTGGTGCTGGGGGAGCTGTAGATAGTGGCCTTCGTGTAGCCGGCGGGCTGGTCCTAGCCAACGGGGTAGCAAGGTCTGGGACTGCACTTGGCGGAATGGTAGCCGCACCTTTAGCTGTGGCGTCCATTCTTGCCGACATTGGAAAAGAATTTTACGACTATCGCAAGAAACACTCCGAGCGAAAGGAGCTCGGAGTGTTGTCAGCTACAAGTGAGCGGCTAATGCGACGAGACTTTCGCTTGAAAACTGGGGAGGTATTTGTAAGCCGCACAACGGCTGCAGCAGGTGCTGGACTGGGCGCGTATGGAGTAGCGTCTGCGATGACATTGTGGGCAGCTGCCGGTGTTGCCACGGGACCTATTGGGATTGTGGCAGCGACAAGCGCCGCCGTAGTAGGTGGTGTTGCAGGTTACTTCGGTGGTGCCAAGGTGTACTCGTTGTCAACCGCTCCGTACTTCAAGAGTCAAAAGCATGCAAAGGAGCACATTGACCGGCTGGAGCTGGGTGCGCGCGTATTGTTTGAGGAACACGACCACGCAGGTACTGGAGAGATTTCTAAGGAAGCGTGTCTCTCCATCATGGAAAAGCTGTATGAAATATCAGGAGACACATCAGACTTCGCATACGAGGCCTCCGTTGAAGCGATTAAGGACCCCAGTTTTGAAGGTCCAGTGACGTGGCGTATGTTTTGGATCTGGGTGAGTACGGAGGCCGCGCGATCACTTAAAAGCCTCGAGAGTCAGGCGTCCAATCCGACTCACGTTGGTGGAAGTGATGGGGAAAGAAAGCGCGATAAAATCTACCGCAAACTTCGAGAAGCGAAACAGAAGCATCATGACAAGCACCACTCAAGCGAAAAGGAAGATGCGAATACCAGGCCAAAGGGGGCAAATTTCGAAGAAGTGGAAAAGGATATTCATGCTCGAGCTGCCTTTGCTCCTGTGCTCCCCGGCGAAGAAGATACTTTCGATGAAGTTAAGGTGACGGTCGAGGCTCTCGTCCATAGTCGCCACTTGACTGCTGGACAGGCATTTTGGCTCTGTTCCCAGCTGGACTCGAGTGACCCTGTCGAGCAGGTATCGGCTCGAGAAATCATTGCAGCTCTTCAGACGGAGCTAGCTGACGCGGATCCTGAATCTGAAAATTCAGACCACTACGAAGAGCTATTTCCTGTTGCCAAGAGCGTCGCGAAGGCAGAGGAAGAAAACGCAGCAGGGGGCTCAGCTACGCTTTCAATCACAGTGAAGAAGGGCACACCGGTCATATCGTCGCAGTCGACGACCTTGACAAAGCTGCCACCGTTAGCTCCTCGCTCTGGTGCGCACAAGAGAAAAGAATCCAAGTCGCCGCAGGTCGACCCGCGACTTGATGTCATGTGCTCTCTGATGTCCACCGATGGACTCAAGAAGTTCCTCGAGACGCAATACATCGTTCCAGAGGACGAAGCGATGACACACCACGAGGCCCTGCACTGCCTAGCACTCGCTTCAGCCGTGCCACCAGCTTCGTCAAGCACCAACCGAGAGAAGAAGGCTTCCAAGTAAATGAACGAGTATGCATCAAGTAGCGTAAATCGATCAGGAGAGAGAATATGTTAACGGTAATGGAGTTCACACGTGTTGTGGAGTGATCTCCCACACCTCGATGTCTGCGGCGACGTAATGGGGATGATATTCCGCCGTGTCGATCACCCGCAGACAGAACCTGCGGGCCTGCATGAGCTCCCAGAACCGTTGTTTGGGCTGAAAATGCTGGTAATGACGATGCTCGTATGAAATGAGGATGCGGGTGTGGGGCCCACTGAGGGTGACCAAAGCCTCCACGAGTGGCTCGATCGGGTACAGCCGAGGCAGAATACAGTCCGAGACCAGGATGAGGTCTGGGTAGGACTCCGGGATGAGGCTCTCGGAAGGAGGCTGCCCCCATTCGTACTCCTCGACATCCACCACAACGTGGTTGTCGATGACGCCGTCCTGCTGTGCCAGATCGGCGTTCTCCCGCATAATGAAGCGGACGTTGCCCATGTCGGTCAGCACCACTCTTCCAGCTCGAAGCAGCATCGCAGCGGCGATGCCCACAGCGCCCGTGCCGCTCCCCAGCTCCAGCACGAACGGGTTGTCGGAATCCACCAGCGCTCTGGGATCGCGAGCTGCTCGTTGCTCCAAGTGTTTCAAGAGCACGCAAGCTGCAGGCCACACAGTGAGCCCCGTGCCGAATCCGTTGAGCTCCCCCTGCAGCACCTGCTTGATGCGCAGCGGTCTGCCGCCCACGGTCGCCTGGAAATACGGCGCCATGGAGTAGGCGTCGCGCCACGCCAGCGTCTGCCAAGCCGCCACACCCGCAGTCTCCTTGTCGTTGCTGCAGTGCTCGGGCAGCGTAGCGCGACGCAATTCCCCGGCCGCTTGAAGATCCTTCGCGGAATCTGAGATCGCTTTGCTCTGCGTCTGCTGCTGCTGGACCTTGTGCTGCACGCCCTGCCGCAGCAGCTGCATGAACTTCTTCCTGTCCTCGGTGTCGGCCATGTCGCAGTCTGGGGAATGCCTGAGAGGGTCCGATAGCGCAGCGACGAGCTCGAGCGAGCAAGCTTCCGGTAGGTGTCGTCGATTGAACTTGTCCAAGGACGGCGAGCAGAAATGGGGGTCAAGATATCATGTGGTCGTTGTAAAAAACGTCTTATTATCACTCTAAAGGGCGGAGACTACTGCACCTCGCTCAGTAGCTTTGATGGTCACGCGACGTCAGCTACGAAAATCGTTGTCCGATTCGTCGCTCGATTGCTGCAGGAACGACGAGAGGCGCACGGGCGAGGGTGACGCGTCCCGGTCTTTCCTGCGCGACGACTTCTTGCTCTTCTTCGAGCGCTTGGGTCGTCGAGAGCGGTCGTCGTCCGAGTCCGAGTCGCTGTCGTCCGAGTCCGAAGATCTCCTTCTACGCTTGTGGCTCTTTCTGCTACATCCAACCGCAACGTCAGAAGCTGCATCCCAAATCGACAACAATCGTCGCCCAAACGTCTCACCTTTTCTTGCGGCTCTTGTGTCTGGAGCGTCGACGCTCGTCCTCGCTGCTTGAATCTTCCGATGAAGAAGAACGTGAGCGCTTCTTCTGCTTCTTCTTCCTCTTCTTAGAGCCGCTACCTCCTGCCAGTCTCTGCCGAAGAGACAAGAACAACCACCACCACAGCATTCATCAGAACTTAACCACCCAACCACCAAAACAAAACAAAAAACACCCTAGACCCACCTTCTCCCTGGCAGCGTCCAGCTTCTTCCTGTATTCCTTCATCTCCTTCTCTCCGTTGTCGTTGAGGTCCAGTTTGTCTGCGTTCTCCTTCTTGTACTGCTCCCACGTGGGTCGGTTCGGGTCGCTGATGCGGTCGGCGATGGTGCGCTCCTCCTTGCCCGTCACCATGCGCATGAAGGCGTCCATGGTCGCGGACTGCGGGGCTGCCACATTACTCGCCGCGTGTTTGGGCTTCTCCGCTGGCGGCGGCTGTGGACCCCCATACAGCACAGCAAGCAAACACACACACGAGCTCAGCAACCTACCGCCAGTGATGCGTCACTTGACAGAGGTTCGTACCGCTGCGGACGCCGCTCGGATAACGCGCTGCCGCTCGAAGCGGCTGTCGTCGATCTGCCGGTCGAGCACCTGGTTGTAGTCCACGCCCGAGGACCGCTTAAGCCCGTACTCGTCCGTGCCATGCGTCCTGCCGGGCGCCATGCTTGTCTGTCGTACACTGACTGTACTGAAGGCAGCGAATGGCTACATCAAGTATCCTATCTTCCAGCATATGCCATTACACAGGATAATTGGCTGCCGGATCCCCCATTTTGGATCTCTCTCAATAAAAAGCTCGTAGCAACATGGTGAGCTGGCGAATGTCTCTGCTCCTCCGTCGCCTAAGCATGTAGAGCTGACGTTTTGCGTTTTGTATACGTGACCGTCACCCTTCCAGAACTCTGCCAGCCTCCCCCTCGTGCGCGCGCCCCCTGACGCCCTGCGCTTCGGCTTCTACAGCGCCAGCGAGGACGTGCGACCGGTGCACGAGGTGCAGCGTCTGCAGACCACGGTAACGTTCGACCTTCCAGCTGCGTGCAATAGTTAAAACCTCGGAGCTGACTGTGGCGCTCGCTCATTGTATTGCAGCACCGCCAGTCCAACTGGGAGCTCAAGATGGCGACGGTGGAGCAGGTCTACGGCAAGGCGGCGGCCATGCGTCTGCGCACAGAGAAGGCGGTGCTCGAGCAGTTTACAGTGAGCAATTAGCACCTTAAGGGTTCGTTTTAGGGGCTCAACGGATACTGACGGTCGGAAAATTTGCTGCTGTGGCTGTAGCGTCTCCCCGGCTTGCCGAGCTCGCACGCGGGCCTGGACACGTTGACGGGCGCGGACGAACAGATCGACTTCACGGACTTCCTTAACAGTGCGTGGTTGTGGGGGGGGCTCTTTATTCGGTAGACGGCATGGAGACTGATGTGGTGAGCTGTTTTTTTCTTGCTGCAGACCCGGATGAGCACCCTGAGAACACGTTCCGTGTCCACGAGGCGATGGAAGTGAAGCTCTCTATTTTCTAAGCAACCACAACAGCATGAAGCTACAGCGCGGGATGACGCAACCAGTAGCAGCTCAAAATGAGAGGCGATGTGTTTTCTCCTAACACTGGCCCATGGCGCTCGTGTGAACAGACATGAGATGGCCAAATACTTACATCCATCGTGGAGGAAGCAGGGTCAACATCTGAGCAATAACACGAAGACGACATTGATGATGTGGTAAATTGTATTCGTTCGTATCTCTATTGGTGGTTGATATATATTAATTAGTCGTCAACTCAATGCTGAAGACTTTGGTCAGGTGTTGCATCTGGTAATTTGTGCTCGCTGCAGGCTGCTTTCATCCGACGTTAACCGTTCTCGGAGCTGCTAAGCATCGTTACCAGAGCTCTTAGTTTTGTAGGATTTGAATGTTTTATCGTTCATTCTCTCTTCTTCGTGCTGTCACTGCGACGAGTTTATCTCTGTTTGGTGTCGAAGCGACTGAGGCTAATGGCGAAGGCCTGGAGCATGGACAGCGGGTATTGGAAGTCCATGTTGAAGCAGTCCTTGCCCACTTTGCCCAGCTGCAACAGCACGTACTCTTGCGGTAGCGACACGGTGCCTTGGTCCTCATACACGAAGTCGGGATACGCCTTGCGGTATTGGTCTCGCATTTGCTCATTTGTCGGCTCGGAGTGGACGAGCTGGAAATTCTTGACGGATACACAAGTCGCACGACTGCGAAAGTCCACGATGCAGGACGAGAGAGGGTCGTACTTGGTCTCGCGCTTGTGAAGGAAGACGAAGTTGGAAGCGTCCATGACGTTTTGTCCGCCCTACCAACACGCAGCATATTCGATTAGTCAATGAATGCCTTCACACTATGAGAAGGTTGATCACGTACAGCTGCTGTGATATTGCGAACGTGCTCTTCCATCATCTGATCACGAGAAAGAGGTCGCCATTCGAGGTATCCTTGGCCATTTTCTAGTATAGCTGGGATCACCACCTCCATCTTTCGTGGATATGGCTGCGTGGCAGTATCAAACAATTAGATCATAGTTTCCCTGAACATCGTAAAAGACAACGAACCTTCTTAGAGTTGTGGTATCGAATCACTGCGAGCTCAGCTCGGATGCTTTGTCTGAGCTCGTCGTCCACTTCACAATCCGAATCCAAGTCCTCAGGGTTGTCGCCTTGATCGTACAGGCAATACTCCATCAAACTGGTGGACGATCGTAGTTTGCCGATGTACTGGTGGCTCCGCATCATTCGTGAGAGGAACAAGTCGTCTCTAAAGTAAATTCAAAACACCAAGTCAGCACCTCCTTCGATCCGCGAGCTCCTCAATAACATATTTCTCACCTGTTCAAGGAGATTACATAGTGCGACGTGATGCGGCTAGTAGCTTTCTTCCTCGCGTACATGATCGGACGGCCACTAGAGCTGTTAACCTCGAGCAGGAGAGTATAGATGGGAGCAAGCTTGTTCGGCCCGCTATCGTTTCTCTCGATAAAACACTTGACGATTTGACCGCGTCCACATTCTAGCGGTCGCTTCACGAAGTCCAACAAATGATCCGGAATGTACGGCACGCTCTTGGGATTGAAGAACTGCAATAACAAAAACAAGAATGTTAGGATGATTATGGGCACATCGTTTGACAAGGACATGAAGTGCAAACCTGGGCTTGAATCTTCTTGGGATCGTCCTGCTTACTACGTCGCCTGTCCTTGCGTTTTTCGCGTGATCTCTCCCGGTCTCGGTCGCGATCTCTGTCTTTGTCTCTGCTTTCCCTGCCTTCTCGACCACTGTGCTCGTTGGTGATTTCGTCGCTGTTGGTGTTACTTTTGTCCTTCTTATCATTAAAGGAGGAAGAGCGAGAGTCATCACGTTCGCGATCGCGCTCGTGATCGCGCTCGTGGTCGCGTTCATGATCACGTTCATGATCACTACCAGCACTCTCCTCCTCACGAGGAGATTGAGATCCGCGCTTCATCTTCCGCAGTTCATCGTAGATGTCTTCGTGGGTAGCATTTCTCCGCAGTACACCCTCTCCATCCTCCTTCTCTTCGTCATGGTTGTTGTCCCTGTGTTCACTCCTGGTATCACCTTGAGAAGAAGAAGAGGAACGACTGGCACTTGGTTTAGCCGGACCATGTTTGCTTTCAATGACGATCTCGGGATCATCTTCATGCTCAACGGCCTTCTCTTCCCGGCCATCTTTGGTCTTCTCATCTGCTTTGCCATCATCTAGGAACGGGATCTCTTCCACGTCTTCAAACGAATCGTCGATGTTGGCGATAGGCCGCGATGATTTTGCGTTTGCACTTACACCCGGCTTGGCCTCCGCTTCAGTGCTCTTCGCTTCACGCTTCTTGACGACAATAACCTCTTCCTCTGGTACATTGAGCCTCGGCTGGGTACTGAATTGCGCCGCCATGCCCATTTTTGTCGTGAAAACACCAGGCTTTTCCTTCTCCTTCGTAGAAGGTGTGCTCAAACGGCGAGATGACTCATCTTCCTCTTCGGAGCCTCGACTACGAGCCGATAACGCTGCATTCGCGTCATTCAGCACTTCCATGGTGCTTTTCATCACCAAAGGACCCTTCACAACCGGCGGTTTGTCTGCAGGTGGGGCCTTTGCAGGAGCTGTAGCAGGAGGACGCTGAGTTTGTGGCACAGGTTTCGGAGGCTTGCCCGCTGGAACAGCATTAGCCTTAGCTGGTGCTCCTGAATTGCTCGCCATCGTAGGGGAATCATCCCCTAGAATATCGACTGGAACTGCTCTTGGTGCAGGTTTTGCATCTCCCGATGAACCTCTCGCTGATGTTGGCGGAGTACGTTTAGCATCCGGCTTGAGTTCCGGAGGTCCTGCAGCAGCAGCCTTTGCGTCACCTTTGCTCTCACCATCACCGATGCGTGGAGTGATCGGAGGTTTAGCTGCTGCTTTAGGCGGAGCTGTCGACGGTGGAGCTCCAGTTGGATGTGGTTTCGTCGAAGGTGCTGACGATGGAGGACCCATTGATGGAGCTGCTGTGGTCGGAGGTGCCGAAGACGGAGGACCCATTGCTTTCGCTTGACCATTTGGTGGAGGTCCCGCTTTGGCTTGTGCTGCACCTGGTGGCGCACCCGACGGAGGTCGTGCAGCTCCTCGGATCTTCGCAACAGAAGCACTGGGAGCACCAGCGCCCGGGGGAGGTCCGTTAGGTGGTGGTAATGAAGATTTCGAGCGGAATGCCGCTGCTGCTGAGCCGCCAGCCTTTGGCGGAGGGTTTGACGGTGGTGGTAGCGCCTTCTTCTTCTTTGTGGGGTCTGCACTTGGCCCACCCTGTTGAAGAGAACAAACACTTAGTAAGTGGTGGAACTTTTCAGGCTTTTTGAGCGTTCGCAAACCTTCGCATCTGCGTTGGCGTTCGGAGGTGGAGCCATCTTGGGTGGCGCCTTCAAGGTGCGAGGCCTGCAGTTCATGAAAAAACCTTTAGATACTAGTTGACGCGCCAATATCATTTTGAGTTCCTTACGTCGGGGTGGCATCCTTGCTCTCGTCCGATCCCTTCTCGTCGGCCATTAACCTGCTTGCTGCTTCGCTCTCAACCACCTCGGTTGATCACCGCACAACAATGGGGCGCGTCCCTCAAATTACTCGAAGTAACGGATCCCATGGGTTGCACGAGGAAAGGAGGCAACTGAAACTGCTTTCGTGCGATGAAGTGTGTTCCTGACGTCATGTTCATCGCTTGGCGTGCAGCATTTTCCCTTTGAACAAAAAGTTAGACGGAAGAATGAAGGAGCGTTAACAGGATAACCATGACCTGGGCGAGCAGATCACTGGCTGTACAAGCTAACCGTCACGCCGGCCGTCATGAAGGCTTTCAAAGACGCCGACAGTCGGCCAGGAATGCATTCAACCGGGCTGGCTTTGCGAGGACCGCAACGTAGAGAGACAAATTGTGGAGCTGTTTGCATTCATTGTATTCCCATTGGAGATGATACACCCTAGACTTCAACTCAAGTGCTTAACTCGACGATGTGGACGAGCTTGGCGCTGCCATTAGTGCTAAACAATGCAGGTCTTCGTGTCGCACAGGCGCTTCATCTCCGCTGGGAACGAGGATGTTCTGTCGCTGCAAGAAACGTTGCAGACCCTGCGTCGACATCAGCGAGCACATGACATCTAGTCGCTCATCTGGCTCGGAGTTTTTCTTCTTTTCATCTCTGGTATCGTTCGTGTCCTGCGCGCGAGGGGCACCCTTCTCCTTTTCGGGTTCGTCGGATGGAAGCTCTTTGGTATCGCCACCAGTAAACCCAAATCCTTCGCACACGAGACTCTGGTCAGGTGTTGCATCCGAAAGGCCTTCATGCATCGCAGCAATGGTCTTACGTGCAGACTCCTTAAGCACAGGATCATCGGACGTTAACTGTTCTCGAAGCTGGAAAGCATCACCAACTGTCAGATGGCCATTGTTCACCAAGTACTCGACCTGTGCCTTCAGCACCAAGCTCTCTGCTTCTTCATCAGTGCCCACCTCGGTACCGTTAGCCAACAAAGTTGGGTCCTTCACAGCAAGTCCCAAAGTCGCGATGACAGACGGATACAGGGCCGCATTAGGTTGTGCAACCAATGGTGGAGCTTTCTTCGAGTTCAGGTACGAGAAATACTTCCTGTAGCTGTTCCACCACGTTTCACCCGCCACAGGCTCAGACAGTTTCTTCGACTCTTCATATTCCAGCTCACGAAGCGCTCGAGCCGCTTCTGTGCTCACCCACTCCCAAAACATGCCCCAAGTCACAGGGCCTTCAAAGGCATCGTCTTGAATCACTACCATGGTTCTCTCATAGCCACTCTCGGATATGGAGCCCATCGCAACGTAGAGGTTTTTCATGAGCTTGATGCAGTCTTCTTTCGAGATTGTGCCCGTGGCTTCGGGGTCAAACTCGTCAAACAAAATCCGCGCCCCAAGTTCTAGCCGATCGATGTGTTCCTTTGCATTCTGCTGACTTGTGAAATACCCCGAGGTAGATGCAGAATACGCCTTGGAGCCAGCAAAGAAGCCCAGCATTCCGCCAACAACGGCTGCACCTGTGGCCGCCACAATACCTACAGGACCAGCTGCAAGTCCTGCTGTACTCCACATTCCCAGCGCCGAAGCTACACTATATGCGCCTATACCTGCACCTGCCGCTGCTGCTGTACGACTAGCGATGACCTCACCAGTCTTCAGTCGGAAGTCCTGCATCATCAGTTGTTCAGTGGTTGTCGAAAGCACGCCTAGCGACTTTCGGTCAGTATACCGTTTGCGATAGTCGTAATACTCCTTTCCGATGTCCACGAGAATTGACGCAATCGTAAGTGGTGCTGCTACAGCACCACCCAATGCTGACGATGTCCTCGCCATACCATTTGCCAGAGCGACGCCACCAGCTGCTCGGATTCCGCTGTCAAGAGCACCATCACCACTTGCAGCCACCAGACTCTTGAAAGTACCACCAGCTTCACTATTATCCAACCGGTAGCGAGCTACCACACGATCCGCCAGCTTTGTTCTTTTGTCCTCCAGGGCGTCACTTGTTGCCGCTTTTGCCTGTAATGCACCTCGCGAAATCGCCACTTTCTGAATGTAGCCGATCATGAATTTGGAGGAAGCGAAGTGAACAACAGCTGATGATTCACCTTCTCTCCAGTCTTGCACAGTTGCCAAACCAAACGGAGTGCTGATAATTGAACCAGGAGGAAACGCAATGTGCTTAGGAGCTGGAATTACTGCGATTTCTGCTAATTCCTTCTCCTGTACACGGTTTTCTTTTTCCTTCTCCTGTACTCGGTTTTCTTCTTCCAGTGCATCGTCACTGAAATGAACTGCCACTTCGTCCATGAGGTCAATGCACTCGAAAAACTCTTCCTCGGCTATTGCTTCCATAGCGACATTGTCATACTCAGTGGCGCAGTCAAAGAACTCTTCGAGAAGCTCATCTTCTGCTGCGTCTTCTTCTTGCTTTAGAGTGACCAAAGCTTGTTGAGCTCCTCTAATGAAGAGCTGTTTCGCAGTGCTATCCCCAATTCCACTCCTCGCATCAGTAATGGCGAGTGTAGATGCATCTTTCGTCTTCTTCCGCTTATCCGCTTGTTGGAGAAGTAGTTGCGTTGTATCAGTATGTTGCGTATTCCGGTGGTCTTCTAGCAGTAGAAGCAAACAATCGGCTGACATGTTTCGCACCACTGCTGCCTGGCGCTTCTTCTTAGACATCTCCGAATACTGTGACCACGCATTCACAATCAGCGCAACGCTCGCACCCACCGCGACAGCGCCACCCACAACGGATACTGTTCGCAGACCCGCATTAGCACCCGATCTACCTGCCGTTTGGGCAGGTGCTGCTACATCACCTGCAATGATCTCTTCTGGCTCCAGATACATAACTTGTTCATGCTGATCGGCACCGATTCCGACGGTCCGGCTCACACGAATTCTATCCGGCGCGAAAATATTCTCGTGGTTATTTGGAACGAGCCCGCTACGAACGGATGAAGGAGTACGTAGTGGATTTACCACGGTCGAGCTGGGAGTGGAAAAGCTTGATTTAACCTTCGATACCGCTCCGGAAAGATTATCAATCACGTCCCTGAAAGTAGCGATAGCCTCATCCAGCGTCATTCCATTTACCGTGCCGTTGCGAACAAACTCGTCTTTTAAGCTGGGGGAGTCGTTCAAATGTGCATCGTACGTCTTCCGTGCTTCAACATCTGATAGCACCTCATACGACTCAGCTAACAGCTTGAAGATCTCCTCTGCAGATGCTTGCTCCTGTGGATTAATCGAGTTGTTTGCCCACCGATCTGGATGCCATTTCAGCGCCAGTCGCTTGTATGCGCTTCGTATCTGTCGCTCCGTCGCATTTCGAGGGACACCAAGACGTTCATAGAAGTCCATTGTGGCATTAATTTGAATCGAGCTTGAGCGGCGCGCCACAGCATCCACGTATGCACTCATCAAGTGCTGCAAGATAGCGTTGCCAGTCAAAGTAGAAGTTGAATCATCTTCCTTGTGTAGTGCCTTGCTAATAGCATCCGGGTCGGAGTAGCATTTGTAATCACATCCACTCTTTGAGAGAAAAATGTACGTCCCGCACGGAGAATATTGATAGTCAAGATCCTTCACGAGATTGAAATCGCGGAACTTTTGGAATGTATTCTGCAGAATGTTCAGACTCATCGACAGGTAAGCCGAGCTGGCACTGGGAACAGTACCAGAGTTCGCAGTTGCAGCTAAATCCACAAAACGTTGTTGCATCTGGATGGGTAGCAAGTTCACCAGCGTCTTCGTTGCTTTCGTGATCGTTAAAAATCGCTCGGTCATCTTCGCTGCCATAGCCGCTGACTGGGCTACATTCAGAATACTTGGGATGCAGTCAAACTCGTTCACAAATGTGATCACGCGCTTGTCGATCCCCAGAGGTCCCAGAAACGTCGCCAAATCTGTCGAGCCAACATAGGGAGCTCCAAATCCAATCGCCAGCAAGCGCGGAGTGCTGCAAATTATCGCATCGCGTTCTTTCTCAGTCAAGCCTTCAACCATCAATTGAAAATCCAATCCATCGGTTGTCGTCGCACTTGTATCTTTTGCTTCATCCCGCTTTTGCTTCTCATAGTCTTGCTTTTCAAGGAACAGCCGCGTCTTGGTTGGCAAGTGCTGGTACACCAGCTCACAGAAGGCCAACTGCGCAATGCTGCCCCCAATGGAGTGGCCACACAATATCAACATCTTCTTGGCTTGTCGTGCTTGGTGGTGGATATCCTGCAAGTCCAGTCGCTGCGTCCGCGTCCAGAACGGCGCGTGGATCCTCGCGCCACCGAATCTGTGCACGAACGGCTGCGAGAGCGGCACAGTCGACCCCACCACCGTCTGCAAAATATCTGCAGGCTTGGTGGCTCGCACGGCGCAGAGGACAGCCAGCTCGGACTGCATGAGCACGTAGTCGGGCGTGAACGCCAGCACGGGCAGCTGCAGACTGTGCGGCAGCGGAGACTTGCGCACGTGCATCTCCAGCTCATTGATCGCGTGGTCGTTGGTCTGTTTGTCGGTCGCTGAAGGGTCGGACTGCGTGGCAGACAGCGCCGCACACAGCACGGCGGCGTTCAGCAGCTCCGTCTCGCTGGAGGCCACCGCTCGCTCCTGCTCGCTGTCCACAGCCGCGTCGGGCCACCACCAGGCGCGTTTCTTGGACTGCGAGTCTTGCTTGAGCTTCTTGGCTGGGCGCGAGACTGCGGCCATCGACGCCATGGCTCGGAGGGATTTATTGTCGACGAGGCAGCTTCTTCCGGGATACGTTTGTGTGTGTGTCTGATTTGCTTGAGAGTCAGGTTATGACGTGGGAATGACGAGCGACGGTGAAGTGTAGCCATATCGGAAAAGAATGCGACATTTGGGAATTTCCACCAATCCGCGAAGAGCGGACGTTACACTGGGGGAGCTTCGGCTCATTTTTGAAGCTGGCTGGCTGCTACCATGCGCACGTCGCTGCTGCTGCTCATGGCTGCCGCCTTGTACGCGGTGGCGGCCGAGGACGACTACAAGATGCGGGACGAGGTGGAGGTGGTGGCTAACACGGTGCGTCAACGGTCTGCGATGCTCTGCCTTTCATTTAAACGGGAGCGAATCGACCTTGCGACTGCCTTTTCTGCGCCGTATTAACCTGCCGCTTCCTGGCGCAGATCCGTCCGTACGCGAACCCGACCGAGACGTACCAGTACTACAAGCTGCCGTACTGCAAGCCCAAGGAGCGCCAATGGGACGACCACGACCTGGGCGAGCTGCTCACGGGCAGCCGCAAGGTCGTGACCGACTACCGCCTGTACTTTGGCGTGGACCAGACGTACGCGCAGCTGTGCAAGCTGGCTGTCACGCCAGACGTCATGAAGGCGTTCAAAGACGCCGTGGACGAAGACTACGAGTTCGAGATGTACGTGGACGACATTCGACTTCGAGGCCAGGTCGGCTACCTTATCCAGGAGGGCATCCGCGAAGGCATGAAGCTCCACTACTACCTCAACACGCACCTGCATTTCGACATTGCCTACAACGACGTGGAGGCGGAGGAGGGCAAGAACAAGGTAAGCAGTCTGAATATCCGTCAGCTAGCTGTTTACTGGGACACGTCGACTTACATGACTTGTTGTTTCTTGTAATGTGCAGATTGTGGCTGTCAACATGACCATGGCGTCGTCCGATCCGGATCTTGAGTATCACTATGCACTCTCGCCCGAAAACATTGCCAGATCGCCTGAGGCGATCTTTACGTACTCCGTGAAGTGGCACAACCGACCGGATCTGCTGTACGAGAACCGCAACGTGGAGAAAGAGCTGGTGGAGCCGGATGACTTGGAGCTTCACTGGATCTCGGTCATCAACTCGTTTATCCTGGTCATGATGCTTACGGGCTTCCTGTCGATTGTGATGATTCGAATTCTGAAGCGGGACTTCTCGCGGTACACAGATTTGGAGGCCGGGGACGAGCATTCGCTGGAGGATGACTCCGGGTGGAAACTGCTGCATGCAGACGTTTTCCGGTTCCCGACGCACTTAAGTGTTTTCTGCGCGCTCAACGGTGCTGGTGCGCAATTGTTTGTGATGCTGTCGGTGGTTCTTGCGTCCTCGTTGCTGGGGATCGTGAAGCCCAACAAGCGTGGAGGTATGATGACTGCATTCATCGTCCTCTACGCTCTTACGGCTGGTGTTGGGGGCTTCCATTCTGCTCGAATGTACCGGCAGCTGGGAGGTCAGCGATGGGTGTGGAACATCTTGATGTGCGTGCTGGTCATTCCAGGCCCGCTGGTCGCCATTTTCTCGTTTTTGAACTCGGTAGCAATTTGGAACGATTCGTCAGCAGCCCTGCCGTTCGGCACGATCATGATCGTGCTCGCCTTGTTCATTACGGTCGCGTTGCCGTTGACCATCATCGGAGGCATTGCTGGACGAAACTCTACGGGTGAGTTCAAGTCACCGTGCCGCACCAACAAGATCCCGCGTGAGATCCCCGCCGTGGCCGGCTACCGTAGCCCCTTCATCCTGGTCATTGCGGCCGGGTGCCTTCCATTCAGTGCGGTTTACATCGAGTTGCACCACATTTTCGCTGCAATCTGGGGCCACTCGATCTACAAGCTGTTCGGCATCTTGTTCCTGTCGTTCGTCATGCTCGTGTTCGTGACCGCGTTCACGACCATCTCGCTCACGTACATCCAACTCTCGTCCGAGGATCACCGCTGGTGGTGGCGGTCGTACATCTCGGGCGGTACGACGGGGATGTTTGTTCTCGCCTACAGCGTGTGGTACTACACGAATGTCGCGGACATGACGGGCTTCTTCCAGGCCGCATTCTACTTCGGCTACACGAGCATGATGGCCTACTGCTTCTTTGTCATGCTGGGATTCATCGGATTCCAGAGCTCGCTCTGCTTCGTCAACAAAATCTACCGTACCATCAAGGTCGAGTAAAAGTGCAGGAGCTAGGCGAGCGATAACGGTGAATGGCATATACATGCGTAGTTACTTCACCACACTTGTCGTAGTGTCATTTACTACGCGATGCTCGTCACAAGACAACTTGGCGAAAGGGATCCTTGGCTCGGATACATAACTTGTTGATTGGCCGAAACAATCGCATGACATCCGTCTGGCGGTGAACGGACACGGCATGGGCATTCCTCAAGCACAGCCCAGGACTTGGGACCAAGGTACAGTATGAAGATAGTCAAGGCAATAATGAGGGAGCCTCCGCCGCAATGGGGGTACCTGGCGTTAATGGTGGGCATGCTGTACTTGCTACGGCGCGCCAAGATCAAGGACATTCCGCGCGAGGTGCAGTACGCACGATAGTCTTGGTCTTCTTTGCGCCGAAGTACATGTATTGACGAGTGCTGCTGCTGCTGCAGAATGTGCTGAGCTTCTTCGCTGCGATGCTGCCCACAGAGCTCTCGCACAACTTGCTGGCCGTCAACGCCGCCGTAATCTACAACCTGCACAAGTCCAAGAGGCCTGTGTTGTCAGAGTGGGTCGGATCCACCGCTGCCTTGCTGCAATGTATCGTGATGGTTCGGCTGGCGAAAATGTACCGAGACAATATCTCCACCAAGCACGTGATGCGAGACGCAATGCATGACTCCGATGTACCCTCTGACGCTGTGCAGCGTATTGGCGAGATCACCTGGAAGCAGTGGCTGGCCGTGTTCTTGCCCGTGCCTCAGTCTGTGGCACTCTCGCTGGCCTTTCCTGGAGTCGCCAAGGTGCAGACGGTAGCTTATGCACATGTAGGCAAGAACAAGACCACGGACCTGCTCATGGACGTGTACAAGCACCGGGATACACCGTCCAATGCTCCGATCGTGATGTACATTCATGGTGGAGCCTGGGTCATGAGTACCCGCGAGACACCTCCGCTTCCGTGCATTTACCAAATTGCCGCTCGTGGATGGGTAGTGTGCGTGTTCGACTACCAGAAGTCTCCGAAGATCGCGTTTCCCGAGCACTTGATCGACGCGAAGCGCGCCATCGCGTATCTGCGTCGAAACGCCCGCGAGAAGTTCGATGCAAACCCCGACTACATCGTCGTTGGAGGGGAGTCAGCTGGCGGCCATTTGGCGAGCTTGGTGGCGCTTACTGCGGCCGACAAATCGCTGCAGCCCGGGTTCGAAGAGGTCGACACGAGTGTGCGTGGCTGCATCGACACCTACGGCGTGCACGACTTCAAGGACCGACACGGCGTTTACTTTTACAAGGACAAGGACCACATCTTCGTGCGCTTCATCGAGTTGCTCGTGATGCAGAAGAAAATGATCGACGCAGACGAAGAATGGGAGAAGGCGTCGCCCGTCGGCTGGCTACGCGAGGAGAAGGAGAGCGAGCTGCCGGCCGTCATCCCGCCATTCCTCGTCTCCCACGGCACGCTGGACACGCTGGTGCCGTTCGGTAGCTCGCAGGTTTTCTTCGAGCAGCTGCAGCTTTACCGGCAGCGCGCCCAGCAGGCCCCGCTTGGCGGCGTCAGTGACGTCTTCCTGGAGATCCCAGGAGCGCACCACGCGTTCAACTACGTCATGTCCCCGCGCGCGATCGCCCACGGTCAGGCCGTGGTCGCCTTCCTTGACAACCTGTACGCCAAGACGAAGGACATTCCATTGCAGAGCGCAATGGGCCCGGCTCCAGTCCACATACAGGAGCTGGTGGAAGACACTGCAGTGGCTGTCACGTGCACGGCACGACTCTAAGCGGTGTACTGTTGACGGTTTGAAGACAAGCAGTGGGCCACTGCCGATGGTGTCTATTATACGTGGACGGGCTTTTTCCAAGCACCAATTTTAATTTTTTGTCGAGTCGGCAGAAATATTTGATTTTGGGCGTCATCTGAGTTTTGTATTGCGCTCGTCTGTCATTTCCCGATCAAGTCGCTACTTGCGACTCGCTAGGGGCGAGGCTTCCGCCGCCGTCCAATTGCCAAGGTCCCCCCTTCAAGGGAGTTCCACAGTGGCTGCACCGCCCAGCTGCAGGAAGCACTGTACTGTACACTGTACCATCACCACTAAGGCCGATATGAAGATCATGAAGCCCGAGCCGTCGCCGTACCTGAGCAACGAGCGCCTGACGCGCTGGGCATACCTGGCGTTCGCCGTGTCCACGCTGTACGTCGTGGAGCGCGCCAAGAACAACAAGATCCCGCGCGAGGTGAGCAAACGAACCGCAGTGCACGCACTGATGACCGCGGCGTTTTAATGATTTAACCTGGTGCTTGTGCAGAATTTCCTCGGGATGGCGGCGTCGCTGCTACCCACCGAGCTCTCGCACAAAATCGCAGTCATGCACGCGTGTTTGGTGGGTTTCTTGCTCAAGAAGAAGATGCCGATCTTCTCGCGCTGGAGCGGCGCGTTCGCAGGCCTGGTGCAGTGCGTGGTAGCCGCTAATCTGGCGAAATGGTACAGTCAGAACCTCTCCTCGAAGGAGATCATTCGTGACGCCCTCGTGGCCTCGGATATCGCACCGGCACAACTGAAGAGCATCGGCCGTATGACGTTGAAACGCTGGCTGAGCGTGTTTCTGCCATTGCCTCAGCCCATGGCCGTCTCGCTGAGCTATCCCGGAGTAAGCAAGATCCGCACGGTCACGTACGCACATGTTGGAAAGACCAAAACCAAGAAACTGCTCATGGACGTTTACAAGCATCGGGATACACCACCAGATGCACCCATTTTCCTGTACATCCACGGGGGAGGTTGGGTGATTGGCGATCGCCGTATCCCGCCGTTTGCATGTGTGTACCAGGTCGCCTCCGTGGGCTGGGTGGTGTGTGTGATCGATTATCGATTATCCCCTGGAGTGGCATTCCCCACGCACTTGATTGACTCGAAGCGCGCTGTTGCTTACCTCCGCCGCAACGCCCGGGAGGAGTTTGACGCGAATCCAGAATTTATTGTGGCGGGCGGCGAGTCTGCTGGTGGACACTTGGCTAGTTTGATGGGTCTCACTGCTGACGATAAGTCTCTACAGCCCGGCTTCGAGGATGTGGACACAAGTGTGCGCGCGGTCGTCGACAACTACGGCGTTCATGACTTTACAGACCGGCATGGTATCTACTACTCTCGCGACAAAACACACGGACTCATTCACTACCTCGAGTTTTTGGTGATGCAGAAGAAGCTCAAGGGCAACAGTGAGGACTTTAAGCGTGCGTCACCAATTGCGTACTTGGATGACGAGCGAGCAGTCCATCGTCGAGATATTATCCCGCCGTTCATGATCACGCACGGCACCCACGACAATACGGTGGCTTTCAATGACTCGCGCGTGTTCTTCGATCGACTGCGTCATTACCGCCAGAATCTCCCCCAGGATATCTCATCGTATCAGGATAAGCAGCTTGGTGGCGTTCAGGATATCTTTGTCAAGGTGCCCTATGCGAGTCACATGTTCAACTTTCTGCTGTCCCCTCGAGCATTAGCGCACGGCGACGCTGTCTGCGCTTTTCTCGATAACGTCTACCAGAAAACCAAGAAGGTGCCGCTCGAAGCTCGGATTCTTCCCAACCGCGTCCGGGAGATGACACCACCTACACGCAAAAGGGAAGCTGTGCATCCGGCGTCAATGGCGAGGTTGTGATGATACCATGTCGAAGCTAAACGTGAAACGCAAAGACAATGGAAGGTATCGTACAATTTGTGAAAGTATAGTCACGCGGTAATGCTAGTTTTCATTGCTTCTAGCCTTGAGGCGCGCATGATAGATGAAGAGCTCGTCGGGGTACTCGATGCTAGCGAAAACTTGCGGGTTGTCTTTGCGCGAGACCTCCTCTACGTCGAACGTGGCGGCAAGCTGCTGCAAGAAGCTGGCTTCAATCGATGCATTTCGAGTCTCAAAACTAAAGAACACGTCAGTCGTTGGCGACGCCAGTTCGTGCAGCGTTTTAATCAGCAACAAGAACGCCGAAGCGTGATAAAGCACATCCGAGAAAACCACCACGTCCGTGCACTTCTTCCACGACGCGAGACAGGTGCCCGTCTTAAATGGCTCACCCCATTGGCACTCTTCCACAGTCGGTGCCATAACTGCGCTACTCTTTGATGTTTTATCATCTTGATCGTGAAAATTCACGGCCACGTTCTTGCTCAGCAAAGGCAGCGCGTACTCCTGATCTGTGAGCACGACTCGAGCTCCAAGTACAGCGAGCGCCATGCCGACCAGCCCAACACCCGCGCCGAGCTCCACCACCTTCTTCCCTCGGAATTGGAAAAGGTCACCACCGTCCACTTTGCTCGTCGATGGGGCAGCCTCGACCGCCCAGGTCTGCAGATAGTCCGCCAGCAGCAAGGCAGCGTCCCACACGCAGTGACCGTGCGACGGGAACATCGGCGTGCCAGTGCAAATCTCCCGGTCCTGCACTGCAGTCAGCGACACCTGCTCCGTCGTGCCGGGCACCTTCACCACATACGAGAACTCGCTGTCGTCGGGGCGGCCCCACAGACCGTCGCCCGAATCGTTCACGTCGGTCATGTCAATGATGGCCAACGAAAATGCAAATGTAGCCATTACACCTGCCTGTGCAAATTGATATCTTACGAGTACATGTATTAAGACTCAAACATCTCGGAATGATTGTAATTAGGCTGACACGTTGAGTTGATTGACCGCACTCCCAAACAAGACCGAGAGCTTACGCGTGACATCGACGCCGACGCTGCTGGGCGGTTGCAATGAGTTCGTCCACCGCGTCACCGTCACCGCTTGAGTTCAAGCTGTGGGCGTTCGTGGAGTCCTTGGCAGAGCCCGCAGCGTCCCCTGCGCAGTCCCCAGATACACGATTGGAGCGGATCCAGCAGCAGGCACGCGATTTGTTGGCCAGAAGGCGTGAGACCAACGGAACTGACGAGTTTCCTGCCGATTCGGCTGCTGCAGTTGCTGCAGTCAATGGACAAGTCAATGGAGTAGACAGGAATGATGAGGACCACGACGGAGCGACGACGTCCGAGGCCAAGGAGAAGATGTACGAGGCCGTGAACGAGCGCATCGCCCGACGTATGATCGACGGCGTGGAGCCGCCCAATAGAGGCGCAGCAACGGCCAGCACCAGTGAGGACAAGAGCGATACACTGTCCGATTGCACGACGATCACAGAGACCTCCAGCGTCTACGGGATCCACAACACGTGGGTGGATCTCGCCACGCTCTACTCGCTGCCATTCGTGATGAGCGACAGCAATCACCGCCTGAAGCCGGTGCCGCCGCTCAACATCGCGCAGGAGCAACGCCACTTGAACAAGATCTTTCAGGAATGTCAGCGCGCAGTGCACACGATGCGGGCGGTGGCGACGGTGGATGCGCTGCGCAAAGTTTTGGATCGTGGCGTGACCGTGCTGCACTTCAGTGGACACGGCGGCCGCATCGTTGGTCAAAGCCAGTATCTCATGTTCGAGGACACGCAATGTTCCGGTTTAGCGCACTTGGTGGATTCCGCTACCTTGCGGAGTATATTGAGCAGTGGCACGAGTCCTTCTGCCCCGGAGGAAATCAGCATCAGCGACAGCAGCAGTTCGTTAGAAGTTGCTGAGGATAGCACACCACGAGTAAGTGATCCTGGCTTTCCGCCACGGGCTGCATCTCAGGCATCGTCGTCTCGGAGCACGGATGGTCGCCCTACTATGAGTTGTACGCTCAAGCTGGTTTTTGTGTCGTCCTGTGATTCGAGGGATATTGGTGAAGTTTTCATCCAAGCCGGAGTAGCACATGTCGTGTGCGTGCGATCGGAGGGAAGAGTACTCGATGAGTCGTCTGCCATGTTTTCGTACTCATTTTACCATGCAGCTCTCACTGGAAAAACAGTTCAACAAGCATTTGAAAGTGCACGTGTCCGTGTGAGTGCGGAAATGCGAATCCCCGACGGTGAAGGAGAAAAGTTCGTGCTGCTCGAATCATCCCAACTTCATGCTGAAACATGCCCACTTTCGTTCAGTGGAGAAACGCCACGGGCGATTGAAGTGAACTTCGTGGAGAAGAGCTGCAGCTGTAGTGCGTCTACACAACAATTCGTGCTTTCCGACATATCTGTGGGCAAGTGGGTAGACGTAAGTCCGTCCAACAAATTTAGCAAAACTCTCCCTGCTGTGTCGGAGTCGTTTGTGGGTAGAGAGCAGGAGCTGCACATGTTGGTAGAACTTGTCAACACGCGGCGACTTGTGACATTACGGGGGCCTCCTGGAATTGGCAAAAGTACACTATCGACTAAGTTGGCTCATTTTCTGGCTGATCGCAATGCATTTCCAGATGGAGTTGCTTTTATTCGTTTGCGTGGGGTCCAGTCGCTGGAAGGCGTGGAGTCGGCTATCAAGAGTGCGTTGTTTCCTGAAGGTGGTCGCGAGAAAGATATGCCGCTTGACCAAGCACTTGCCGACAAGAAAGTTCTTCTTGTAATGGACAACATGGAAGACCCGATTAATGCGAACCCGTCCGCTATTCGCGACTTTCTGCTGCAGTTGCTGCAAAACACTCCTTCCTTGTCGTTTTTGATGACTGCACGGCAAGCAATGGGCGGCGGCATCAATGAGTTTGATGAAAAGGTAGTGTCGCTCAATCGCTTATCACACTACCATGCCGCAGATTTGTTCATCAAGAAGTCTCCGCGCGCTCTGCTTGTGTCTGAAATTTGTGATATTGATACAAGCGGAACAAAATCGATGTCGTCGTCGATTCTGGAGGCATTGGTTGCTCATCCGTTAATGGCGTTCCTTGATGGCCATCCCCAAGCAATCTCTCTATGTGCACCTTTACTTCAAGATCGATCCCTCTCTGAACTTACACGCGCTGTGCTTAGTCGTGGTGTGAATGAACTGCAAGTCGTGGGTCTGGCTGCACGTGACCGAAGCGCACTAAACACTCTCGTTGCTTCGTTAGATGTTTCGTTGGAGCAAGTTCGGATGCACCACGGGCAAGATGCAATTCGATTTTTTGCTCTTCTTGGATTGTTACCCGCAGGGGCCATGCCAGCAGATTTTAAGAGTTTGTGGGGAAACAATTGGGAAGGACTAGTGGAGACGCTGCTGCGGTTCTCACTTATTCAGCGGAATCGTATCCCAGGTTTTGCACTTGCTAAACGAGGTCTTCCCAAACGAAGTGGTGCCGCAGGAACCAGCACCGTGGGAAGCAGTAGCAGTAGCTCTAGAAGGAGCTCCAGGTCACGGCATTCTTCTAGCCGTGGGTACGATCAATCTTTGTTGACAGCTTTGAAGTTATACAGCGACTTCATCAGCAATGCTACTGAGGTATCTGTCAACGCTGAAAGCGCAGAATATGAAATCCCTAATGGCAGGGGCGGATCTCGCCGTATTTTGAACGACAGAAACATGCTCAACTCGCTCACACGCAGTGGACGTGCGTCACGTGTCGCGGAACATGTTGAACGTATGGATGATCAAGCAGAGCTCATGGCCGTGTGTGTTTCGTATTCGACTTTCCCGTTCATCGCAAGTTACGCTCGCAGTTTGCTTGGCATGTACGATGGCGATGGTGCGAAGAACGAAGTGTTGGAGTCGCTTTGCCTTGCTGATCGAGATATGTTTCTGTATAATACTTCGAGGCACTTCCAGAAAGTAAGCTTTTGGGTCTTCCAGCACATTTGTACGCTGGCTATTCAATCCAGTGCTGCATACTTGATCTTGGATTTGCACGAGTCGAACCTATGGATGATCCTGGATCTCCATATGCGCATGATCGAAGAGTGGCAGACAGAAAACAAAGTATCCTCGCCCAGGCCGACGAGAACGTCTTTGGACACCGGTTCGAATGCAGAGAGTGGTAATGGCGATGCTATTAACCTGCGTGAGAAGATCGCTGGTTATGTCATGGATGTAGCATGCTACCTCGCGCATTCTCTGTTCTTGTCGGGGCGCCACCGTGGTGCTTGGAATGCGGCTAACAAGGCACTTCACATCGCAAAGCAGCATAAAAATACTCTGTGTCAGGCGAACATCCGGAAGTTGATGGGCATTTTACTCACAACCGAGACCAAGTTTGATGAGGCAAAAGCCCAATTTGGTACGGCACTCATTCTGTACAAGACGGCGGGGAACAAAATTGGCCAAGCTGCATCTTTAAGCGCAATCGGGATGATCCACTCTCGGAACGGCAATTTACGAGGCGCGCACAACTGCTTCACAAAGGCATTGACACTGTACGAATGGTATAAACACTCGCTCGGACAGCTGAATTGCCACCAGCGACTCGCAAACTTGGAGAAAAAATTACGCGATGGTGATGGTTCAGCTCTCAAGAATGGGCCGAACTCGGGCCACAGCCATCATTATGCAGCTACACGGCGCTTGCAAGGCGACCTCAACCGAAAGCGCAACGGCGAGTACATTGTCCGTTGGGTGGGGCACGAGACAAGTTTACTGCTGGAATTGCCGTCTCCAACAGTTGAAGATGACGCCCAATCTCGTTCGGGGACTTTGACGACTCCTTCTCAAGGATTGCCCTTTCCGCTTGGCACTGCAGCCAAGGCCACCGCACCAGGTATTATCAACAGTCCGAAAAAGGGAAAGATCAGCTCACTCATTGAGCAGAAGGAGAAGAACCGAGCGAATTCTACTGTGAACGCAATATCTACTTCGACAGCCTCCTCGACGAGCTCAAATCCCATCGAGGGACAGTGTGACAAGTTCAAGAACAGTAGTTTTGCCAAGAGAAAAGAGTACGACAGCAACATCCGAAAATCCGCCGCGATACCAAACATTGCAAGCTCGACCCCAGCACCCGAGCCGTAGCTACCGTAGTGTTCAGAATTGTTTAAACGTGAATATTATCGTTCCACCGTGAAAGACAATCACCACTCATCATCACTGTTCTCAATTTCATCGTCGATCTCTTCCTGTAGAGAGACGTTCTTAATCGCAATGCTGCTACCAACGCTTGGCCGAGTTGCGGGCCCGCCCGCTCGGTCCATGACGGTCAAAAATGGCTCCACTTCGAAAGCAAACACATCGCCAGTGCAAGCATATTGAAGCCCTAGGTCTCCACCTCGAGTTGTCTGCAGCATTTCCTCTCGTCGAGAGACGATGCGTTGTTTTGCAGCGTACGTTCGTGGCCGCGTGATCGGTCGAAAAGCCTTTGGGGCGGGGTTTTCATTTGTGACCGCAACAGTTCGCAGAAGAATGGCTTGGGCAACGTCCCTCGAACGCTTGAAGGCCTACGGTTCGCACAAAAACTCGCCATTCAGTGAGTAACAGACCTCCGAAATAAGGCGAGTAAAATCATACCTCAGAACTGCCAATGCCGTTGTATGATTCAGCGACCATCATTTCGCACAAGCTCATTAGCTCCAGAGCGCCAGATAGGTCTTCCACTTGCGAAAAATACGCAATGCTGTTCTCATGAACAAGTCCAAGAACTCGATCCAGGGGCATAGCAGATGCATCCAAGATCTTGTCATAGTCTACTTCACTTGTATCATTCTTCATCTCGCTCTTCTTGGCTGACTTGCTTAGCAGCATTTTGCCATGCAACAGTTTCCCAACAACGTGGAAATCCGACAGAAAAGGGTCACGAGCACTGGAATCTGTTGATGCCGAGGACTTCGACTGGGAAGATCCAGAGGACGCAGTGTTCTTCTTAGTCTTCTTGTTTGCAGTTAATTTGGCTTTCTTCATAGTAGGATTTTGCGATAACTGCAGCATGTTAAATGCGTGCCGCATATCACCATTGCTGCTGTCAATGACCTTCTGGATATCCGCCGGCTGGGAGGCACAGTTCTCTTGAGCTGCAACGCGAGTGAGATGTTTTTTTAGCTGCGCAGATGTAACTGCATTGATATTGATGACTGAGGTCAGCGGTGAATGCATCACCTCGCGCGAAAATTTCCGGCTCAAATGATCCAAGTCAATCTTGCTTCCTTGAACGTCACTGTAGATACACACAACAGGATAGTGGCACCCACCTGCTGGATCCACCACGTGCTGATAAATACGTTGAAGTTTTTCGTCATACTGCGACGAATCTTTCGACCATGACTGCGGCCAGCTCTCAATCAAAATCAACTGACCGGCGCTGCTTGATGAAACCTGAGAGCTCCCGGTTACTTGCTGACTGTTCGATAGTTGACGCTTTCGACCAATCGAAGGGGTACGCCTCGACGTAGCCATCGGAAGTGCTGCGTAGGCTGACGAACGATGAATGAAGTCTGAAAAATCGTCAACACTTGACTCTTGCGGTGTCCAAAAATCCTCTCGCAGCATGCGCTCGTAGTTCAGTTTGCCAGCAGCCGAGTTGTCTTCCCATTCCTTCACAAGCAGTTCAAGTTTCCGCGCAATGCACCTCACTGCAGTCGATTTGCCCGATCCCGGTGGACCGCACAAGAACAGCAACCGCTGCTGAAACACACCCGCCATTGGCGACGCGTTCCTCTCTAGCCATTCCAAGATCTCCTGCACCTTCTTCTTGTTCACACAAAGCTCATCCATTGTCATGGGAGCATATACATCGGCCCATAAGCCCTTACTAGCCGTCGGTGCTCTCGTCATCTCGGCGACGCTGCCGTTGGATCGTCGCCCACTGACAGCCCCACTATACGACGAAGCAGAGGTAACACTAGCTGCATCCTCCTCCCCACTGCCATCGTCACTGCTGTCAATAACCTCAATTGGCTCAGTCCGGGCCATCGATACCTTCTTGCTGCTCTTCTCTGTCTTCTCCGCTGGCTGCGACAGCCATTGCGACAGCTTCCGCGTCTTCCGGGGCAGTCCAGGCCGCGTACTCTCGCACAGTTCGCACTTGGAAGCACTGGCGTCTTCGTTTATAAACGTGCACATATGACACTCCCACGCTTCATCCTTCTCCTTCTTTGTCTTCTTCTTCTCCTTCTTTAACGCCCGAGTATCTTTGGATTTGGTCGCCAGCTCCACGTCCGAGTCGCTGCTGCTGCCGATCGACTCGCGATCTCTCTCCGCCCTGCATAGCATCAACACAGCGGAATCACGCCGCGTGTTTGTCAGTTTAGGAGTCCTCTGTATCGTGATGAAAGCGCGCGCTTACCGCTGTCGGAGCCGCCGCCGGCGCTGCATCGTCGTTGAGCTTTTTACTGTTAACGTTTTGAAACTTCAAAAAGTGGTACAGCCACCAATTGTACCAGTTACAGCGGTGGAGCAGCACCTGGTGATGATGACGATGAAGACGCAGCCCGAGGAAGCGAAGACGACGACACCCGCAGCGTCTGGAGACTGGAAGAAGAGCTTCAATGAGCAAGAGAAAGAGGGAGTGGAGCTCTCGATCACGAGGTAAATTCTAATGTGTTTCTGCTGTTGGTGAGATGGAATACTGTACAACGTTTGACGAATGCCACACTCTATCCATACTCAGTGTAAACGAGTTTTCCCAAGACCTTGAGCGAGTTCGAGCAGCAATGAAGAAACCGCAGCAGTAGTCTGCAGTATGACAGAAGTGTGATAGCTGTTCATGTCATGAAGATCACTCGCATTGTCAAAACGATCGTCGCTGGTGACCGCACAGTTTCAAGACCGCAACGAACTACGTAGTATCAATTAATGTAACTTCAGTGTTTGGGGGCTGAGATGTCCACTGATGTCATTTGAAGGACGTCAGTGGCCAGCACAGCATCGATAGCAACTTGGGTCTTACTTGTCCATGGCTCCAAGCAGCAGCTCAATCCGGTCGCGGACCATGACGTGCAGCATGCTCTTCGTAGCAGCATATGTCTCGGTGGCAAACTTGCGCACCTCATCATTGGAGCTTGATGCGAGCAAGCGGTACACTGGAAGCTGGAATTTCTGCTTGCCCTGCATCTCCAGGAACCTGCGCACGACGGATAACTTGCTGACGACAGTGTTTTTGATCAGCACCAGTGCCCAACGGAACAGAATCTCCGAGTTGTGGGAGTTCCATAGCGAAAGCGTGTCACCCAACGCAACTACCACGTCCGCATCCGAGAACTTCGTCTCCAGGCAACAGTCCAAGAAGTAGAACACAGGCTGGGCCTCCCACTTCTTGGCCTCCTCCGACAGGTACAACACACTAGGCTGTACTGGAGTGGATGACGACCGCCAATAGAACGCCAGCGACTCGCAGTTTTGCATGATTTCTTGCGCATCGGACATGTTCGGCGTGAAAAGTGGATAACCCGGCTCGTTGAGCCATGTGTTGAACGAGATGTCGCCCTTCAGATCAGTCCCTGCGGCGTTTGCCAGTTCTGGGAAACTCTTCAGGAAAAACGCGATCATGGTCTCTGCTGGGATCGACTGGAAGCGGTACTCGGCACAGTATCGTTTGAGGAAGTCGTCAAACACCTACTCAAAATCAACCAGATCCAGTTAGAGCACGAACAAACGAATTATGCCATTGACGAAATATCTTGCCCATACTTCATCAGACCCCACGAGGCTTCGAAGGTAGCAGACGAACGCGTAGCCCTTCTCGTAAGCACATTGGTTGTAGCAATCACCGGGATCAATTCCTTCGTCAAGTGGGACCCGCAGTCGTGTCAGAGGCGATTGCTCACCAAGCGACGATATTTCCTCACGCAGCAACGCCTCACCAAGCTTGGCATTGAGGCAGCTCAACGGCCTATCATAAAAGCATTAATCGAACAGAAGACCAACATGACAGCAGCAGGATTTTTAAAGACTTACCTTCCGTGTGATACTTCCGTAATACGTCGCTCAGCGTACATCGTGAAGCCTTCATTCAGAAAGAAGTCGCTCCACGTTGCATTCGTCACCAAGTTTCCGAACCAGGAGTGGGAGAGCTCATGGGCAACAACTAAGACAAGCAAGCGGGTACAATAAGATAAACTGCACCGAGAGAAATCACTTCCCTTCCCACAGTCTGTAACGTACTCGACACGAGTGACTTGTCGCCGGCAATGGTGCAAGGCGACACGAACGTAAGTCGCGGATTCTCCATCCCACCGTACGGAAAGGAGGGCGGCATGACCAGCATGTCGTAGCGTTCCCACAGGTAGTCGCCAAATAGGCGTTCTCCAATCGCCAAGTACTCTTCAAGTACCCCATCAAACTCCTTCGTCGCAGCCTCAATCATGCCCGGCTCCGTCCAGATACTGGATCTCGGTCCAACCTCCGCTTCAACGAGATCCCCCACCGCCATCGCCACCAGATACACCGGGATAGATTGTTTCATCTCGAACGTGAACTTCTTCTTGGTCGGTGTCATCCCCTTCTCATCCCCACCCTCCTCTTCGGGCACGTAATCCTCCACACCACACAACTTGGCGCTCATGACACACACCAACTCCTTGGGCACGACCACCGAGGCGGTGTACGTAACACGCACGGACGGCGAGTCCTGGCACGGGAAGAAGCTGCGGTTGAGCACCTCCTGGCCCTGCGTGTACATGAAGGGCAGCGTCTTGCCCGCTGTCTGCTCCTTCTCGAGCCAGCAGACGCCCGGGCTCTCCGGGTCCGTCTCGTAGCGGATCGTGAGCTCAAAGGCGCTGGTCTGCGCCAGTTCGTCCGGGATTTCGACCTCCAGTGTCTCTCCAAAGACTGTGAAGGGTTTGACGCTCCACTGGGCCGCGATCGTGTCCTCCTCGGGCAGAGCAACGCACACCGAGTGGATCACTAGGTGGAACACGTCCAGACGCAGCAGCGTCACCGCCGCGCCGGCCTCGAGCCTCTTGACGGACAGCGTGGCCACACCAGCGACGCGCCGCTTGACCATATCCACTTCAAGTTCCAGATCCACGTGGTGCGTGTGGAACTCGCGCAGCGCCGTGCACGTCGCGGGGTCGCGCACTTCGAGGCTCGTCATGCTCGCCGATCTTGAAATGACGCGAGTCACTTCGTCTACATAAACGGCCAAAAATATCCACCAATGGGATGCGCGCTAATGCACCGGTACGCCAGACTCAGAAGACGGATCAGAACTGATTCCCTCTGACTCAGGCTCAAATCTGATTCCCTCATTTTTGAAGATGAGCTCCAGGCACGCGGCGCTGTGGGACGAAGTGCAGGGCTCCTGCGAGCTTGCCAAGCTGCAGGCGGCGCTGAGCGGGGGCGCTGATGCCTCCGCGCTGCTGGACGA